>NDGN011515452.1:4139-42423 GCA_002564285.1 Tympanoctomys barrerae
ACTCAGGCCCTTGCGCTTGCCAGGCAAGTACTTATTCTACTGAGCCATCTCCCTGGCCCCCATCCTTGACTTTTTAAAAAGGCAAAGAGCAGTGGACCCCCTGAGACGACCCAGCCGATGGGTGTGGCTTGGAAAGCAGTCTGTGTACTGGGTTTCACCCCACACTCCCCCACCTGCCCACCCAAAGCGGACCTTCTTCCCTGCACAGTGTACAACCTGCTCAACCGTCCATGGTCCTGCAGCCCGAGCCTTGCACCTGCTGTGATCTTCAGGAAAGCTACCTCTCCAGCACAGCGCACACCAAAGATGTCCCTGGCCGGCAGCCGCCGACTTGCTGGTTCACTCTGCGGGAGAATCACGCACTTCCTGAGTACCTCGCTCTGGACATGGAACACTAGAAAGCCAGCCCTGAACAGCACAGCGTGACACGGGTATGCTGGAGCCACTGTCTTGGAATGTCCCCAACCTGCAGCTATCAGGGGCTATGCAAGAGGGTGTGGGGATAAAGGTGACAAGACAGCAAGATCAGGAGGGAGGAAGATGACAGCCACAGGGCCAGGGGGCAGGGCTTCCAGGGGGAGCGTCCCCCTCTTCCCTGTCCTGCAGAGGAGGAGGCTGAGGCACACAGCGCATGCACTCCTCTCCCTGAAGATCTGGGTCTGCCTGCCAGGGTTCTCCTAGCACGGATAGGACGGTGGGGCCCAGGCCACGTGACAAGGCCCGGCTGCAGCAGCCTCAGTGTCCACCGCCGCCAAGAGGGGGCGCATGCCCAGCTTGCATCCCTGCTCCGTCCTCCCCCTCTTCCTTCTCCTCCCTCTTCCCCTCCCACTCACCCTTCCCCCTCCCCTCCTCCCTTCACCTTCCCCTCCCTCCCCTCCACCACCCACACCGACCCTCACAGGAAGTCACCCCGCAGGTCTAGAGCTTCTCAGGAGTTGAGTCCGCACACCCCCCTGCAAGCTCCTCAGCCTGCGATTCCTAGGGGTGGCATTGTAGCCCAGAGAGCGGGTCCCCTGCTCCTGCCTGCATCCCTGGCTCTTGCCCTCCTCTTCTGACCATGCTTTACAAACTCAGCGAATCGCAGAGCCCCGAGGCCTAGAGGGTCTCAAGGCCTCCTGTCCCCAATCCCACCCTCAACCGCCTGCTTCACTGCCCATGCGGCAACTGCCCTGTCCCCACTCACATACTTCCAACAACAGGAGCGCATCCCTGGCCACTGCAGCCTGTTAGAAACCCATTCTTCATTTTCAACTCAGATTGCCCTGACTAGACTGTCCCTACAGAGGTTGCAGTTCTTGTCCTGGGGCCACTCAGCGTCAGGCAGCCCTCTTCTCTCCACATGGGCCTTGGGATTTTGGAGGCACTATCCTCACCCCAGAGAGTGCTGGGAAATGTTCAGCTTTCAGTTCTAATTAAGTGATTTTTTCCTTGGTGTATAATATTCCTGTGATCGCTGACTGATTGAGTAAGAAATGCCCGGCTAAGTTGGGTCACCTTAGTTCTGGATGTGAAGACCCATCATTGGGAGGAATGTCGCCAGTGTGGTATAAAGGAGAACAAGGAAGGAGGGATCGATTCTGTTCTCTTCAGAGGAGCTCCAGTCTTCTACTTCATCTTGGAAAGTTCTCCTGGCTCCCAGCATAGACTCTTCATCCTCCTCATACGGACATGATGGGACACTGCCCAGAGCTCCAGGATCCTTTGCCTGGATCCTTCAGATCTGGGTGTGCAGACAGCTCTTCTGCACTCTTCCACACGTGACCCTGTTGGGGACCATGCTAAGCGGATCTGTAAATTCTTATATATTTGTATATCTTGCATTAAATCTGTTGTTCTAGGAAGCGATGATAGATACAATTCCATTTTATGAATGAACTGAAATGTTTTTGTCCAGCCTGCTGCGAATGGTCGTGGTAGGGACCTGCAACGTTTGCGTTACAATCAATTCTGTGTGAGGATCCATGGGCTCCTGGCGTTGGCATAGAAGCTCTCTCCAGGAATGTGGTGACGGGGATGTAGGGCTCTCCCCTCCCTCACTTCTGGAGACAGTGCTGGGTGAAGCTCCCACAGTCCCCCTGTCCACAACCCTGCCTGCACGTAGCCTTGTGAGACTGGAGGCTTCCGCCCGCCTGGGACATGTGATTTGGCGTCTGCTACGGCCTCTGTGTACATGTCCTCCCAAAGCCGCATGCGTTCCCAGGTAGAGCTTTGGGGAGGATGTAGGATGCTGATCGTGGGCGTGTGGTGACTGTACTCGTCTACTGATGGGGTCAGAATGGCTGTGGGTGGGGCTGAATGGGTTACTGAAGAGGGAAGCCCCGCCATGGTGAGGATGGTGACAGCCTTGTAGCCTCAGTGAAAAAAAAGAGGAAAGGGTTTCTGCTGCCGCCCCTGCAGCCATTACCACCGCGGCCGCTGCTTCACACCCACCCTGTAGTAGACTGTCCCTCCTCTGCCATGTCACCCTGCCTTGGAGCCAGCTGACTAGAGACCGAAACCTCCACACATTGTGATCTACAATAAACTTTCCTGCTTGAACTTGTGGGTGTCAGTTATTTTGTCCCAGCAATGAAAAGGTAGCTCAGACAGCGGTTTCACTGTGATTTTGATTTATATCCACTGACTTTGAGAGTTCTATAAATCACCGTTTGGTATCTTTTGTCCATGTCTTTAGGGGGAAATTTTGTCCCTCTCTTACATATATTTGGTTCCTTATGTATTCTGACTTTAAGGCTTATTTTGCATAGCTTAATTCCAGTTTGGGGCATGATTTTGTTTTTATAAGCTGTGACATTCAGTAAACAAAATTTTCATTTGTATGTAGTCAAATTTTGAATTTCCTTCCCTGAATCTCGATGAAGAATTCCCATCCAATTTAATAAAGACTGAGTTCTCCTGCCAGGTTAGTTGGGTTATTTTCCAGTGACACTGAGGGCTGAACCCAGGATCTTCATGTATAGCCATCTCCCCAGCCCTTTTTAAATGTTGGCTTTTGAGACAAGATCTCACTAAGTTGCCCAAGCTGAGATTGAACTTGAGTTCTTCCCGCCTCAGCCTCCTAGAGTGCTGAGTGTTGCCGCCACACCTGGCTAAGTCTTCTAAAAGTCTCTAAGCTTTGCTTTACCGAATGAAGGTCTCTTCATACTTGGGCCAGGTATTAGGTGGAAGAGGGACTGGTCTTACTTTGGGTGAGATATAGATTAAGTAGCACCCTGCCTGTGCCTGTCGCAGGTGAGAGTGGAATCTGGGGGCGGCTTCTGCTCATTCCCCAGGATGCAGCACCTGCTCTGCCCCGCTGTACCCTGCCCCTCATGGGCTCTTTACCTCCATCAGGGCAAATTCGCCTCTGTCGAATATTTTCAAAATTGTCTCTGTTATTACCAATGTTTTGCTCTTCCGTATCAATTTGAGAATAAGCTTACTAGGTTCCCAAGGAAATGGGTCAGGCTTCTGATCAGAATGATATTGAGCTTCTCGCAGAATTTGTTGAATACTGACATCTTTATAACACCCAGTCTGCCTGGCCATTAACATACTGTATTTCTTCTTTATATCTGTCAATAAAGTTTTATAATTTTCTCCCAGAAAGGTCACGCACATTTTTCAGAAAGTTTTATTCCCTGATGCCTTATTTCCCTCAGCGCCATTGCAACTAATGCTTTTAAATTGAATTTCCTATTTGTTCCCTACATAGAGGGAAAATGTCAAATTTTGCATATTGGATTTCCGTACAAGGAAGTCGGGTTGGAGAGGCTCCTTAGAGTTTGCCTAGCATTCTGATACTGACAGATCCAAGACACTCTTGTAGACGTCTTGTCATTTATGAAAACGATAGTTTAATTCCTTCCTTCCCAACTTTTGTAACATGAATTCCTTGGCTTGTCTGGGTTCTTCAGTGCAGAGCTGAGTAAAATCAGCCATGACGGGTATTTGCATCTGTTTCTGACCTTATAAAAAGTGCTGCAAGAGACTGGGCCTCGTCTGAAAGCCACACGACCTGTTCGCTGCAGGCCGGTGACAGAGTGTGTTAGCTCCGAACGAGCTACCCTGCCCTTCTTAGCGACAGTAAATTTGTTCCAATCACAAGTGCTTTAATTTCATTGAATGCTGTTTTCTGTATTACAGAATTGTGACCCCACTAGTGCTCTTTCAGATGTCTCGTTCGCTTGTATAACAGAGTAACCGTAACATGGCCCGGCCAGCCTTCACTGCTGATGAAGACAGCAGGGACCCAAGCTGGCCACCACCCACATGCACCACTGAAGGCCACGTCTTTGGTGTCCCTCCACAAGTGTGGCCTGTGCTCAAGTGCGGGGTCAAGAGGGAACCATGCAGAAGTCACGAGCCGCCTCCTGGGGGTCTTGGCCCCTCTCCCCACAGCTGTGGTTTGGGTGAGTCTCCCAAGTTTGTATTGAAAATATTGGATTCCAAATTCCTGCATCAGGTGGGGCCTTGGGAGGTAACTTCTAGAGTAGGCAGGATGTCAGGGAGCCCCAGGGTGACATCAGCGGCTTTATAAGAAGAGGAAGAGACCCAGCATCTGCCCTTTCCCCATCATGGTCCTCTCCCCCACGTCCGCATGCAGCCAGTGCCACTGGCCGCCAGCACAGGGAGAAGTGTCTGGTGACTGGCTGGACCCCAGCCTCCGTGGTGCTCGGCCAGGGGGCGCTCTACCGCCAAGCTCCACCCCTGCCCCCCTTTCTTGAATTATTTCACAGGAGTATGCAAAGCTATACAGACCTGGTCTGAGAAATACAGAGGAGGAGAGGGTGGTAGATTTTAAACTGTTAATTCAATGTCTTTAATTACATGGGACTAGGTGGAATTTCTATTAGCTCTAGAGCGATTTTTTATATATTTTTCTACAAATTTGCTTGGGTTTTCAAACTCCCTGCTCTCAGGCTATTCCCAGCAGCCGTTCTCTCCCATCTCGCTCTCCACCTTCTGCCTGGGTTATTTGTGCCTTTGGCATTGTTCTCAGCCAGTTGATCCCAAAATAGCATTCATTTAATTGCACTTTTTGAGGCGCTCAGTTTTGTATTTGTTAATCCTTCTTCCCACTGGTGCTTTTTTCTTACTAACTTCAGTGGTGGACAAACACGTCGGCCCACGTCCCTGAGCTAATGTCAGTGTGGGGGTTTGCTTTATGACGTAGCCTGAGTCTTCTGTTCTTGTGAATGTGTGTGCATCCAGCGTTCCACATTCGTCAACCACATCGAGAGGCTAACTATGGCCGGGCCAGTCATATAGCGCAGCAGCACAGCGCTTGCCTGGCAACTGTGAGGTTGTGAGTTCAACTCCTGATAGCAAAAAAAAAAAAAAAAAGAAAGAAAGAAAGAAAAGAAATTAAAAAGAGAGAGGCCAACTACACTGTGCACACTGTCTATATCATTACAGATATGCTTCCATTTGTCTCAGTGCATCTGCCAGCTACTGGAAGGGCAGGCAGACTATTCTATGAAGAGAGTGTGTCCACGGGCCTAGTCATTCTGTCACTCTTTAATTTTTGATTCATAAAGCATTAAGACATCTCCTAAGATGCACAGAACATTACGCCTCCCTAAAATGCTTAACCTTTCATTACAATGGCAGCAAACAGAAGCCTTTATTAGACAGTATTGTGAGATCTGGCACACAGCCAGCACTGACCAAATTGTGGCCAAAATGTAGGCTTTAGAAGTATGCAAAAATGATGAGGCTGGGCTGGGGAGACAGAAGCACCTGCCTACCGAGCACAAGGTCCCAAGTTCAATCCCCGATACCAAAATAAAAAGGATAAGGCTGGGGTGCCAGCGCACCACCCACCATCTCTGGCAGGTACCCTGGAGTCAGGGCGGGGAAGGGTTCTGGTCACAGCCCCTTCTGCACTGGATTACCCTGTGCTCCACTAGCATCCCAACCAAAAGAGGAGACATTAGAGGCACAGTCCCAGCCTGGCTGGTCCTTCCAGGAGGGGACTCTGTGCCCCCCACCCTCCCACCCAGGGAGGCCACTCCTCAATCCCAGTCACTGCCCTGTTCTCCCCACCACTGCAGCAGAAGGAACCTCACCCATGAGGCATTCAAGGGACAAACCCAGGTATAGGGAGAGGATGTTGTCCCAGGAGATCCCCCTCATAGGACATGGGTCCCTCCCTTTATGAGGGGCCTTCCTGTCCAGAAAGCCATCACCGTGCACCCTGACAAGGAGCCCCCATCCCACCCCTCCCCAGCCACCTCTGGCTGACAGGGGAGCGGGCTGCTCCTCTCCTGCCACCCTCCTGGGCCGCACCTCCCACACCTGCTACTCAGGACAGGCTTGGTTCCCTGCTCTGTCCTCCATCCCAGCAGCTCATCTGCCACCCCCACCAGTCACCCCACTGACTCTTCACCCCCAACACTCTCCCGCTGACCCTTCCCAGTCCCCTACCCTAGGCTGGACATGGTAGCACGTTCCTGTCGTCCCAGCACTCTGGGACAAGGAAGAAAGAGGATTGCAGGTTTGAGCCCTGCTTAGAGAAGTCCCAAAGTAAAAAATACAAAAGGGCCGAGGATACAGCTTCGTACAAAGGCCTTGGGTCTTTGGACCCAGAGCCCCTTACCCCACCTCCCAAAAAAGGTTTTAACATATTTTCATAATATCATCATCGTACTTTCCAGCGGTTAATCTGTTTACACAGTCTAAACTCAAAACATACGAAGTGCTCATCATAGGTCTGCCTTCCGGCCACCTCTCAGCCACCCAGGCCCGCCACTGCCCACTCCTCTGGGATCCTACCAGGCTCCTCCACCCCCCAAAAGCATTCTCCCTTTCCTCTCTCACCCCCATGGGTTCTCACATTACTGGCTCCCACTAAGCTGTGCCCCTTGAAGTTTGTTCCTTGTTCATGAATTAAGCGCATCCTGTCCCTGAGCAGAGTGTCATTGTCCAGGAGCCCCTACCCCACGCTCCCCTCCCCTCCCCTGCCCTTTGCTGCGGGGGTGGAGAGTGGGGGTGGGGGTAGGGGGGTAACAATGCGCATGCGCTGTTTTGCTCTGGTGCAGGGCTCCGGGAGATGCCTTTCCAGCTTGAAGTGGCCAGGTGACACAAAGGACCCTATACGGGGGATGCACCCTGTCATCCTCCCACCAGCAACAGATTAGAAAGCTTGCTTCTCGACACTGTCAGCCAAGTAGCATTTTAGGCAACACTCCTTTTGACCCTCCGGAAGGCAAAACACGGGACTGCACGACGTCTTATTTGCATTTCTTTCTTGCAAGTGTGTGTCTTTTTCGCAAGGGAAAAGCCTTGTGCAGCGTTTCCTTTTTCCTGAACTGTGTCTTTGTTCCCTTTGCCCGTTTTATTTGAGGTTGGGCTTTTCTGCTGATTTCCATATTATGGAAATTAGTTCTCTGTCCCCAAGTTACTAGCTTGCTTTCCTAGCCTGACAGTGCAGGGTGCACTGGCGTTTAAGGGACCATGGAAGGAGCCCCACGGATGTGCTGACGCTCGTGGAGCCTAATCAGTCTTGGTGGTTTCTGATTTTTCGTGCTTTGCATGGTTCTGTGTGGCAGATTGACAACCGGTGGTCAACTTGTACCTGCACAGCGCTGGCTGTGGGAGGCCCAGCGGAGGGTTGTTGCCGGCAGCACCAGAGGCAGAACAGGAGAGGAAACAGTTTGCAAGCTGTAGGGAGCTGTTGGTTGCTTTTCCTGGAGGAGCTGGTCCTGCTGGCTTTCCTGACAAACTCCGGCTGTTCTCATCAGAGGAGCTTGGATCCTCGTCAGTGCCAAGGATGGCTGTGGTACCTTCCAGGAGCTGTGGTGCTTCCCTTGAGCGTCGCCTCCTGGCTTCAGCACCCAGTCCTCAGCCTGCCGGCACAGGCCCTCCACCCCACTGGCACAGACTTTCTAGCTTCCACCGCTGACCTTTGGGCCTTCTCAGTGCAAATCTATGAGACAGGCCTGTGTGCCACACTGTGGTGGGCTCCAGGCCTCCAGATAGACTTGTGGGAGGTACTGTCATGTGGGACTTTAGCTGGACTCATGTGGGACATTACAATGGGATCCAGGCCCTCGGCTGGTTCTTTGGTCTTTAGTGTGTGGACAGACAGATTTCCTGCACTCTTTTATATGACTTTGGGTGATGATTATGAAACAGTCCTATAAATTAAGTGTCCCATATTGTTCCCCTTGTGAACACTGACCACAACAGTGGAAGAAAAAAAAAAAAAAAAAAAAAAACCTCTTAGAAATGCTTCAACCATTCTGAAATCGAATTTTAGAAGCATTCTCTTAGGCCATGTGCAGCAGCTATTATCCCAGTTACCTGGGAGGCTGAAGCAGGAGCATTCCAAGTACAAGACCAGTTTAGGCAATTTCACAAGACCCTGTCTCAGAATAAAAACCTAAAACATAAAGAGGCTGGTTCCATCCCCAACACTGAAAAAAAAAATTGGGTGGTTTCTTCTTGGGGGTTTTATGGTTTCACTTTTCCCACTTAATTATTTGGTACGCTTCATATGGCCCAATGAGCAGGTGCCATCCTCCCTCATGAGCCCTGAGAGGTGCTCAAAATAGACAGTGAATGTTTCAATTTTAAATTTTCATTACATTAAAAAACATATTGCCATTAACCTCCCCTAAAAATCCTGCTCCCTTATTTTCTGGGCTCACTTGTCCCGTCACTCGTCGCTCTCTGGAGCACGTCTGGGGAGTTCTCTTTCATGAGTCTCTTTGGTTGCGGTGCGCTGGCTGCCTCAGCGTCCTGAACTGATGCAAGACATTTTCCTTTCACGGTCGTTCTGACACCAGGGAAGAGCCAGAGGTCCTCCGGTGGCAGATCTGGCGAAACAGGTGGCCACAGCCATCCCGGCCTGTGTGGGTTTTTTTGTTTTGTTTTGTTTTGTTTTGCGGAACCAGGGATTGAACTCAGGCCCTTGCGCTTGCCGCTTGCTGAGGAAGCGCTTATTCCACTGAGCCATCTCCCCGGCCCCTTATAATACATTTTGAAGTTTTTGAAGACTAGATTTTTCGGCCACAGCCGGAATATCTTTCCCACAGCAGTGAGCTCCCTTGTCCCGCTAAAACCAGTGTGTGATTAAAGCTACTGCAAGATGCAGCTGCGTCCTCCGAATTCCACGCGCTCACGGCCCCAGCATCCGGGAACCCGCAGGGCCTGTGGCTTCTCAGTAGGCCACGTCTTCCCACGCTGTTCTTGGGAACTCAGTCTTTGTCCCTGGGCCTAAGGATGGATTAGCGCCAGACAGAGGGGCCATGAGGGTCTGAAAGTGCTGGCTGCCCCCTGCCCCCGTGATACCCCAGCTCGTGGTTCCTCCCGGGTCCGTGTCGCGCTGCACTGCCTCTTGCTTCCCTCTGCCACCTTCCCGCCGGACCCCTGCACTGGCCCTGAAGTGACAAGGGGCTTGGGTGGTGCGAGGCCTCAGGAAAGCAGCAGGGCTGGATGGAATGCAGGGTGGAGCGCCGCAAGGCCCAGGGAGGCTTTGGAGGTATTGTGGGAGTGAGGGGAGAACCTGCAGGATTTGAATCCTGAGGCGCCCTCTGGTGTTGTCTGAGGAATAAGCCATGGTGGGACAAGGGCAGAAGCCAAGCCAGATGAGGTGTCCAGCAACAGGGAGTGAAGATTTGGGTGGTGCTGTGCTTTACATGCAAATGTCTCCCAAAGCCTCATGCTTTCATAGGTAGGGCTTTGGGAAAAAGATTGGATCACGGGAATGCAATACTCCTAGTGAATTAGCCCACGGATGAGTTTGCAGCTAAATGTGACTTGGGCGGTGAAGCCTGGTAGGAAGAGCTGGCCACGAGGGGCGTGGCCATCAAAGATCTCCTCCCTCCTCCCCCCTTAATCGTTCTGCTTCCTGCCGCCCTGCCTTGAGCTGCTTCTCCTCTGCCCTGCCTCTCCGCCTCGCCACCCTACCTTGGAGCCAGCAGACTATGAACTGAAACCTCTACAGACTGTGAGGCAAAATAAACCTCTCCTTTCAATTGTGGGTGTCAGGTATTGTGCCTCAGGATGAGAGAGTAACTAAGACAGATGGGGAGACGATGTTGACGCGTGAAGTGGTGGGAGGAAGGTTGTGTTTTGTAGAGTCTGCAAGATTTGCTGCTGGAGCCCGAAAGGATGCCAGGCTCCTTTGAGCAAGTTGGCAGTGAGTGGAAACGGCGCTTACCTAGGAGGGGGACTGGGAGAGGAGACGACTCAAGATCTCAGGGTACACATTTCGGTTGAGAAGCCTGTTGGGTGCACGGGTCCAGACCAGGGGAAGGGTCCAGGCGAGAGACATCAGCATGGACTTGTCTGAATGTAGATGGTGTTTGCTATGAGCTGAGTGTTTGTCCCACCGCCACTCCTCCAATGTTCAAGAGTTAAAGCTTAATACCCAGTACATTTAGAGGCATGACCTCTGGGGGGTCACAAGGGTGGAGCCTGCAGGAATGGGATTAGTGGCCTTTCAAAAGAGGCACTAGAGATCCAGGTGTCCCTTCTGCTGTGTGACAACAGTAAGAAAGTGGCCATCTGGGACCAGGAAGCAGCCCCTGCCAGACACTGCATCTGCCAGCGTCAGGATCTTGGGCTCTTAGCTCCCAGCACTGTGATAAATGAGCTTTTGTTGTTTATAACCACCTAGTGGATGGTATTTTATTATAGCCTAGACAAATGATGACAGCGTTGATTGATTGATGAGTGGGTTGGTTGATTGGTTGGTTGATTTGAAATAGTATAACATTTGGAATTTAATTTATCATTCCCCCCTGCTTAAGACCTGATTGACAAATAAAAATTGTATGTATTTATAGAGCATACTGTGATATTTTGATATGTGTTTATTTTGTGAAATGATTAAATCAAGCAGATTCACACATTTAATGTGTGTGTGTGTGTGTGTGATATGAGAACACTTAAGATCTGTGCTTTTTAGCACTTTCGAAATGCACAATACTTTTTTAGCACTGTCACCATGTCATGCAGGTGATCTCCAGAACTGACCCACCCTAAAGGAACTTTGCATCCTTTGGCCAACATTCCTTGCCCCAATTTTCCTGGCAAGGGCCATCCTTCTTTTTAGGAACCCACTACATTTTAGATAACTGAGACCCTGCAGCACTTTCTGCACCGTCCACACCTTCCCACATGCCAGCTCATCCTCCCTTGTTAAACTGCATAGCATTTCACGGTGACGTGGACCATGCTTTCTCCATCCGTCCGTCAGCTGATAGCCGTGCAGGCTGCTGCTGTGGCTCGCCTACTGTCAGTGGTGCTGCCCTGGACCTGGGCGTGCACAGGTGCCATGGGACACGCAGATGTCCTTTCCTCTAGGCGCATACCCAGTGGGGGAATGGTTGGATCCTATGGGAGTTCTATTTTTAATTGTATGAGGCACCTCCACACTGTTTGCCGCGATGACTGGATTACTTTATACCCCCACCCACAGGGGACAACGGTTCGCTTTTCTCCACATCCTCAATGTCTGTTATCCTTCATCTTTTTGATGCCAGACATGATGAAGTGCTGGCTCAGTGTGGTTTAATTTGCATTTCCCTGATGATTTACGAGGCAGAGCATGTTTGTCATTTGTACACCTTTGGAGAAATGTCCATTGAATCTTTTTTGCTCATTTTATAATCAGGTTCTTTTTTAAATACTGAATTAAGTCCCTTATGTATTCTGTATGTTAACCCCTTATCAGATATATGGTTGGCAACATTTTCTATTCCCGGGGCTATCTCCCCACCCAGCTGGTTGCTTCCTTTGCTGTAGAAAAGCTTTGTTACTGTTATTCAATCCCATTTGCTTTGGTTGACTGTGCTTTTAGGATCATATCCAAAAAATCATAACTCAGACCGATGCCCAAGAGCTTTTCCCCTCGCTCCTTGCAGTACTTTTGTGGTTTCAAATCTTACATTTAAGCCTTTAATCCACTTGCAGCTCATTGTGGGTGAGATGAGTGTCCAACTTCACTCTTCTCTAAGTGGATTCCTGGTCTTTCAACACCGGTTATTGAAAGCCGCCCTTTCCCTGGCATGTCTGTGCCCCTTTGTGGAGAACAGATTGGCTGCGATGAGCAGGTTTGTTTCTCAGCTCCTTGTGCGTCTGATCTTAAACCAGCAGCTCGCTGCTTTGATCACAGTAGCTCTGCGGAATATGCTGATGAGCTCAGGTACTGTGATGTCTCCAGCTTGGTTCTTGTGGCTCTGGGTCATTTTGGTTCTTCACAGTCTTTCATAGTCGTATAAACCTTAGGATATTGTTTCTATGACTCGCAAAAATGCTGTTGGAATTTTGATACCGATTGCACTGACTCTGGAGATGGGTTTGGGGGGTGTAGACATTTTCACAGCATTAATTCTGCTACTCCATGAACACAGACTTTCTATTTATTTGTGTCTTCTTTGAATATTTTCATGACTCCAGAAACTCGGTGTTTAAAGCAGTGGGAGGTTACTGCTATGGCCCAGGTAAGTGTGCCCCACAGTGTCCCTGAAGGCCCCATGTTACATGGTAGCTTCCCCCAGGGTGGTGCTACTGGGAAGTTAGTGGTGGAACCTTTAGGGAGAGGTACCTTGTGGGAGGTCACAAACAGGTAAGCCCGTGATCCAAGAGGGACTTGGGGTCCTGACTTACTGAGCTGCAGACAGCAGTTGGAGACAGTGCATGAGGCTGAGCTTAAGGCCTGTACAAGCCCTGTGCTCAGCCAGCCCCTCACTGACCCCCGGGGGCTGAGCTCTTACCTGCCACCCAAGCCCTGCACACCCTCAAACCACCAACCTCTCCAGAGAAGACCTTGGCTTCCACTCCCCACCAGACCCTTCCATGGAGGCCCCCGAGCGCCCCCAGCCTCCTTCCTCTCCTACACAAGGCTCTGGAGTCGGGCTGTGTGTCCACTCCCCGCCATGTGGTTGCACCAAGTGGCTTGTCTCCCCTTCTCTAGAATGCTGTTCTGCCCCTTCCCCAGCATCTTCACCTTTCCCAGCTAACTCTTATGTGACTCTCTCCCACTACGCTAATCCTGACTACTCCACCTCATACCGGAAGGCATCATGGCAGGAGAGATTACAGGACCATACAGGAAGCCAGAGCAAATGGAATGGCCAGATTCACTCTTTTATAACAAATTTCTCGGGAGAATTAACTCAGGGTCCCCTGAGAACTTTACCTCACCCCAGGAAGCACCCCCAATGACCTCCCCAGGCCTGACCTTGCAAAGGCCCCGCCCTCTTAACATCACTGCCCTGAGGGCCACACCTCCAACATGGCTTCATCTTACGTGGGAACAGTCCACAGCTCTGCCTCTCAGTCCTGACTCGCCTCCATCGCCCCCTCTGCTTTCCCAGCCCACTGGCCCTCGCTGGACACAAGGTGTTTAAAGAGACAGAAAGGTAAAATGAGGTCATGAGGAAGGGCTCTAATCCAGTCTGACTCCTGTCCCTCTAGAGGAGAGGAGGACACAGGTGCTGAGGAGGAAGACACGGGAGAAGACAGCCATCAATGGGCCCAGGAGAAGAAACATCCCTGCTGGCACTTGGATCAGCCTCTGGAGCTGTGATGAAAGAAGCTTCAGTTGTTGGAACCCCTCCTACATCGTAGCAGCCCAGGAAAGAGGAACGCAGGGCTAGGAGGGCTCCAAAACTGTCCCTCAACACCACCCCATCCATCACGTCCTGGTCACTACACCCAAAAGGTGACCTGATCATCTGTAGCAGTTGATACATTGTGTCACTTTAGCTGGATGACTCCGTGGCAGGTGGGGGTCCCGCCCTAGGGCACAATTGGTTCCACCCTAGGACTCAACAGGCCCGCCCTGGGGCACAATTGGTTCCACCCTAGGACTCGACAGGCCTGCCCTGAGACGTGGATTGGTTCCCTAGAGGGGACTAGGGCAGTCCTGGGCTGTGATTGGTTCCACCCTATGGCACAATGGGCCTGCCCCAGAGTGACTCAGCACAGACCACATAAAGGGACTGAGGAAAGAGTCGATGTTCCACTTCCTCAGAGGAACTTCAGTCTTCCCATTTAGCTTGGACTTCATCGCCTGGCTTGTAGCGCATCATCGGCCTCCAGCTTGGATCCTTCGCCTTCCATCACAGACTCTTCAGCATCTATTGCAGCCTCTTCAGTCTTCCATTATGGACCCATTAGCTGACGGATAGAGACTTGCACGGAGCACTGTGGTGAGCTTCAGACCTTGGGACTGAATTTTTCAATCTGGGGTGTGCAGACACCCTCTGCACACTTCCTTATCTGACTCTGTGGCTGACTGTTGTAAGCCAATCTTGTAATTCCTTATACATTATATATCTTGTGTTAATATCTGTTCTTTATATCTGTTCCTCTAAGTAAAACTCTGACCAGTACATCATCCTAGCAGTTGTGTTTCGGTGCAGAAACCAAAAACCACCACACTAGGTATCTTTAGTAGAAAGAGATCTAACACAGGGAGTTACAGAATCGTAAGATGTGCTCAGGAGTTGCCTCTGGGCGGGGCTCTAGGGTCAACTCCCAGAAAGCCACAGAACTGACCAGGGAGAATGAAGACCACAGTCTCAAAGGTGAGGCGTCCAGGGCCACCCCAAACCCACCAGGGTGGCTGCCATACAGAGGTCGGGTGCCACCACCACTGCTTTCCCTGTTATTCAGGCCTCAGGAAGCAGGTGCCTGGATACTGACAGAGTCCAGATGTCACTCCTCTACTGTGACCTCTTTGATACTCACAGGCTCACTCTACAGCCACAGCTCAAGGGCAGCAGGAAAAACGCCACCTTCAACTTTGTACAACCACCTAGGGAGCAGCAGAGCCCCACAATGTCAGGGAGCCCAGGAGACACAGTAGTTGTGCTATCCAGGCCCTGCAAGAAAGGAAGCCTAGGGAGAGGGCAGGAGATGAGAGAGTCCCACCTCGCCCTTTGGTGTCATGGAGACCATGGCCCCTACCCTGAGGTAACAAAAATAAAATCCAGGGAGATCTGAGCTGCGTCCCCAGTCCTTCTTAAATTTTATTTTGAGAAAGGGTCTCACTAAGTCACCCAGGCTGGGCTTGAACTTTCAATCTTCCAGCCTCAGCCTCACAGGTGCTAGCATTACAAACACACACATTCTCTTTTTCTTAAACGCCTTGTGTCGTTGTGACCTCTTCCTTCTCACTCTGTGCAGGTCCCTGAGGCAGCCCAGGCTTTGCTCAGCCAGGAGTTCACTGGCATCACCAAGCAAGATATGGGTCAGATATAGCCCAGGACTGGTGCCACAGCCTAGCAGCGCTGTCTGGACAGGGGGATTCTGTTTTTTGGCCCCGTTGTTCTCACCCCTCATCTTTCATCTCATGCTGTGAACACAAGCAAAGCAGTGAACCATCTAGCCCACCATCCTCCAACCCCCAGGGAGAACTTCCCTTTGTTCACAAAGGCACACCCTCCCGGGACTTCTGCATTAGCCAGAAAGTTCACAGTGTTGTGCTTGGTTCTCTTCCCCTGACTTCACCCTCACCCTGAAGCCCTCTTCCAGCATGGACCCCATAACACTGGATTCCCAGGCATCTGAATTCAACCAAGGCCTCTGGGGGCTAGCTCCTGAAGTCCTGTGATCTGTGGACACTAGCACATTGATGTCACCCAAATTTGATCTTGCCCTAGAGTCCCAATTTGTATTACCAGAGGTCCCTGGGCTCTTTCAGTGACATCACACCACAAAGCTCACTTGTCCACAGCTGCCCCTCATATCAATTGCTGCACAGAAAACCATCTCCCAGATTCAGCAGTTTATTTATTTACTTGGGTTTTTTGTTTTGTTTTGTTTTTTGGGGAGCCAGGGATTGAACTCAGGCCATTGTGCTTGCCAGGCAGCGCTTATTCAGCTGAACTATCTCCCCAGTCCCTAATTCAGCAGTTTAAAAGCAATCATTTTCTTCTCTTCTGTGGTTCTACATGTTGACTGGGTTCAGCAGGGTGGTTTTTTGCTCCTTATGAGACAGCTGAACAGCAGTGGACAATAGATTCACTCACATATGGCCTCTCCATGTGGCTTGAGCCTTTCACAGGCAGGCACTGGGATCCCAATTGGAGAATCACAATAGCTCTGGTAAAAAGAGCCTGCAAAGCATGTTTTCCCCTGTTTCATGGTTTGTGTCTAGTTGTCCCTCCAAAGCCTCATGAAGTCATGGGGCAGGCTTCTAGAGGTTGTGATTAGTTCATGATTCAGTGCTGGGATTATGGGTGTGAGTGCTGCTGGGGTTATGGGTGTGAGTGCTGCACCCCCAATGGGGCAAATGGCCTGGATGCAGTGTGGGGAAGGGAGAGAGGCTTGCTCTCTGCTGCTGCCCCTGCTCCTCCCTTTTTGCTCTTGCTGTCTTCCACCACCATGAACAGCTGCCCTCTGCCATGTGCCACTCTGCCTTGGAGCCAGCCGAGTATAGCCTAAAACCTCCACAAGCTGGTAACTAAATCAATCTTTCCTTCCTTAATCTGGGCTGTTGCATATTTTGCCCCAGCAATGAGAGAAAAGTAACCAAGACACCCCACCATCTGTAGTCAGGACCCAAGCCAGGCCTAGCCCTGCTCCAAGAGAAGGAATGAACATCACCATTCTTATGGGATTGTAGCTGTGGGGCTGCATCAAAGCTCAGGGATGGGGCCGGGGAGATGGCTCAGTGGAATAAGCGCTTCCCTGGCAAGCGGAAGGGCCTGAGTTCAATCCCCAGTTCCACCCCACACACACACAAAAAAAAGCTTAGGGTTGTCTCAGCTGAGGATGTGACCTTGCCTGTCCAGGGCAGGCACACAGTGGGACACATTTATGTAACCACAATTTAGCACAGGTAAACATGCATGTGCTGGTTACACACTATAAGAATATAAACATGAGATAGTAACCTGTATAAGAATTATACAATAGGGCTGGGGAGATAGCATGGCAGTTTAAGCACCTGCCTGGCAAATGCAAGGACCCAGGTTTCATCCCTGGTGCTGGATGCTGTGCACGGCCCCAGAACCCCAGGCACACTGTGTCAGCCACCAAAATTAGGCATGGTGGTGCACACCTATAGTGCCAGCACCAGGGAGGCTGCAAACAGGAGGATCACTATTAGTCCAAGCTGTGTAGTGAGACCCTGTACCAAACACATCAAAATAAATAAATAAATAATAAAGAAGTCTTTAAAAAGAACTATACAATAGAGATGCAGGTGGCTCTTACTCTGGCTCTCTGCTGTATTCTATGCTGCCTGCTAGTGTTTTGCACACATGCATTCTTTAACCCTGGCACCTCACCTGGGAAAATCTCCCTTGCCCCACCCCCCCAAGTGGGCCGACAGCAACACCTACTGCAGCCAGCATTAACCCGCTCCCCATCCATCTCACTCTAGAAGCAGCAACATCATGCAACAGTCCCCAGCCTGCAAACCTGCGGTCAACTCCCACCCTGCTCACCTGCATCCTGAGGTCACCCTGCACCTCCACCTGCATCCGTAAGTTCATCATCCTTTACTCTCATCTGCACCTTCATCATTTTTCTTCCACACTTCTTCACGCTTAGGTCCTCTTCACCCCATCCACCTACACA
The DNA here is from genome assembly GCA_002564285.1 of Tympanoctomys barrerae. Taxonomy (NCBI): domain Eukaryota; kingdom Metazoa; phylum Chordata; class Mammalia; order Rodentia; family Octodontidae; genus Tympanoctomys; species Tympanoctomys barrerae. The sequence goes on from NDGN011515452.1 coordinate 21,666, forward strand.
TGAGATCTGGCCATATCCACTACCTGGCCTCCTCTCACCTAGGTCCATGGCATACCAGGTCCTTCTCAGCCACCCTACCCTATGCCACCGCACCCCTGCCAGCACCACTAGAACCATTTCTAACCAGTCACCCTGCTGTTTGTTTGTTTGTTTGCTTGCTTGCTTATTTGTTTCGTAGGGCAGGGTCTTCCCACATCACTAAACTGCCCGGGCTGGGCCCACATTTCCAATCCCCAGTCAGTCTCCAAGAGTGCTGGGATTTACAGGTATGCACCACCATCCCCAGCTGGTGGGCCTGCTTTTAACCTACTCAGGTCCTCCTCAGAAATCAGAGCTGCCTTTCCAAATGCCAAGTCAGAGCTGGCCTCAGTTTATGGGCTGTAGCTCCCCTTGGCATCTGGATTGTGACCTGGATACAGTTACCAGGGCTCCACCTCACACCCAGGCAAGGCAGGGTCCTGGCAGGACCTTGGAGAGCTTCATAGAAGAGCTCTTGAAACAGGCTTGCATGCCCCATGGCAGTGGCATTTGGCACAGAGAGAAGCAGCCCTGTGGGGCAAAGGAGTGCTTCCTTTCTGCCCACTGCCAGTCGGGGACACAAGGAGCATAAGCATCTGAAGCCTCAATGTAGGCAGCCCCTATTTTTTTGTGAGGCTCCTTCCCCCACTAAGCCCCAGGGGCAGATTCATTCGCCGTGCAGCATGTGCTCCTGTCCAGGATGTGCGTGGAGGTCTCCCCTCGGCCTCCACCTCCTTAGATTGGCTACAGTCAGGCTGTTTCCCCCAATGAGCGATGCGCTTCCCACCACTGCTTTCCTCCCTCTAACTCAGGGATCCTAAACAGCTGAATGCAGCCCCTTCCCTGAAGCTCTGCCCCATGGGGAGCCCATGCCTGCCCCTTCCGGTCACACAGCTCCAAGAATGTGTCACCACTAGGTAGATGACACGTGCGGTGAGGGCCTGGGGTGTGGCTGGGCCTCTCGCACCCTGGGGTGAGGCAAAGCTGGCACAGACTACCCCTGGCCATGTGACTCAGGCTTGCCAGCCTCACTCCTGACCCACTCTGACCTCCCCACCACCACCACCACCACCACCACCACCCCGGGCAGGAAGCGTCACCCTCCCAGCTGCACTTCCTCGTCTGTAAAATGAGAACGGTCATCTTCGTGGAACATTTGCAAAGATTAGCGAGCAGGCAGCCAGCAGACGTTTTATCATTTTCATACTGCACTCAAAGAGTATGTGAGTGATTTATAAAGTGAAAATATACGTGATGGGAGTGGGGGCATTGCATGGGAATCAGGGCACCAGAGCACCTGAATGCCCAGGACAAGGTCCTAATACAGACGGATGGACGAGAGGGGGATGAGGGAGGATGGGGGCGAGGTGGACTGCACTACAGGGGAAGATCTAAGGGGAGCTGAAAACTCCCCAAGTAAGATAAACAATACTTTCAATATTCTTAAAAGCCATAAGTAATGCAAAAAGTAATCAATAGAAACAAGATTTTTAAGATGGAATCTGACCCAGCCCTTGAAGGATCCTACTTCAGCCACTTTGCCTGGCTCCAGTCCTCCTTATCATCCCGCAGCTCCCTATCCAACACCACCATCACCCCAACTCCCCACCAGCTCCCTACCCCCAAAATATGGAGGCCAGCCTCAGGAGGAATGCGACGGAAGAAAGGGAAGACAGAGAAACGGAGTTGCACGCTCTCCCGTGCCCAGACCCAGCCCCCAGCTAGAATCCAGCCCTATAGGTCCCCAAGATGTCAGGGCTGAAGGACCCTAGAAGTCTCCCGATTCTGCTGGCTGCAGTAGAGGTCTCTTGAGTGCTATCCCCAAAGCTACCATAAGGGGGCGCGCGGAGGCTTGCGGATACTGATGGGATGTGGGGGCGGGGTGGGGTATGCCCCGCCCCTCCTTGGCCAGCTGCAGGGGGCGCGGGTGCCCAGGCTCAAAGGAGAAGAGACCCCTCCCATCTTCTCACAGGCCCACTGCGGCTGAGCCCTCTGCAAACTGCTTTGCATGGAGATTTTTTTAATATGAATTTCCTCATAACGTCCTTTTTTTAAATTAAAAAAAATAATAAATCCTTCCCTCGTGGGACATGCTGTGAAAAGAAAGCCAGTGCCGAGAGAGGGAAGCACCTGGCCTCGGGCACCAGGCGACGCGGGGAGCCACCTGCAGGTGTCCACAGCCCAGGCCTCGCTGACAGCACCTGGCCCGCCTCGGAGGGCTCACACTGGGAGGATGGCGGTGGTCCTGAGAGGGAGGAAGCAGCGAGGTTGCCCGGAGCGGAGCCATTTGGAATACCAGGCTCCACAAGACCCCAGGCAATCTGGTCAGGGAGGGAGGAGGAAGAGGAAGCTGAGGCCAGGTGCCCCGCTGCTAGGGCTGCTATCCGCGGAGCTGAGACGCCGGAGTGAAGTGAGGGGCCAGCTTGGGACCCACTGTGGCCGGAAGGTGGATCTGTCCTGGGCTAAATGACATAGTCAGGAGTCTGAGAATGCTGGGGACTTGGGGTATCCATGTGTGGACCTGACCTTGAATGATAAGGAGGGAGGGGCCTGTGATAAGCCCTGAGGGAACCCCAACATCCTGCACACTGCTGTCCCCCACGTCCCCAGGGCCTGGCATGGCAGCTGGTATTTTCCAAAGGCACTAGCGCCACCATCTCCTGTCCCCAGCATCTTCTCCCAGTGTGATGCTGACTCCCTGCCATGGAAAGCCAGGCCTGTGTCCCTCCCAGGGGTGGGAAGTGAGGGCTGTGGAAGCCAAACTGCAGACCATGGAGGGGACCCAGAGCCAGCTGGCTCCCCAGAACACAAGCCACAGCTCCCGAAGCCACCGCTGCCCTGGAGCTGACACAGTCGTGGGCCACCATGCCTGGACCGTGGTGGGACAGAGGCTGGGACACTGAGTGAAGCACATAGTACACAGTACAGTGTCCTTTGCAGCGTGGCATGTGTCAACAAACCCATTGTGACACCCTGACAAAACCACAGAGGCAGAATGTTTGCCTGAAATGAGAAGCTACTGGCAGGCAGAAGCCTCCATCAGCCCCACTGCCTCACCTGCTCTTTTTTTTTTTTTGGAACCGGGGATTGAACTCAGGCCCTTGCACTTGCCAGGGAAGCACTTATTCCACTGAGCCATCTCCCCGGCCCCTTGCCTCACCTGCTCTTAGCTGACTTAGAAGTGACTAATTTTGTAGGCCACACACTAGGCCAGACATCACCACTGCCCAGCACCTCTGAGGACCACTACATGGTCATCATCACTCCCTGGGGACCATCACCTCCTCACGCACCTAAAGGTGGCTTTGCTGAACACACCACCGACCCTTCCCTGGGCCCCGCAGACACCTGGTGGTGACCAAGATGGAGGAAAGCGGCGTCTCTGTCCTCCTGTGCGGCTGTCCACACTGCTGTCCGCACCCTTGGTCAGGGCTGCTTGGTTCTCCATGCGACACATGGGCCACTGAAACACACGGGTCCAAGGCTGTCACGGAGGGTGAGCCTGGCCCCGGCCTTTGGCAGCAGGGCTTTTTTCTCTTCCTTTCTCTCCCTCTTCTGCCCCCACAATGCCCTGTGCTTCTCCAGAAGCTGCCAAAGTCCAGGCACTGAGTCCCTCCCTTCAGCCACATCAGGACCACAGCCCCAGGCCAAGCTGTTTTTCATGGGATGGTGGCACCAAATCCAGGAACATTCCGCATCTTTAAGGACAAACTAACTGACCATGGCCTCTGGGCCATCCAAGTCCATTGTGCAGAGAAACCCCTGGAACATCTGGCTGGGGCAACGACTGGAGGCCAGCCCACTTGAGGGGTCAGTCTTTGTTGTCATTCTCTCCGCCACCTGCTGGGTCCCCTCAGCAAAGCCTGGACTGGGCTGAAGCCCCTGCCCTCCAAGCTCCCCCTGCAGGAAGCTGCTGCTTCTCTTGGCCCAGTTTTCTCTCACCCTGGGTCAGAAGGTCCCATGCCATCTGGCATCAGAGCCATCACGCCTGGGGGCCACGTGCGGAGACCCTCGGAGAGCAAGAGAGACATCAGATCACTCCAGACCTTCAGCGCAGGACACCAGGCACCAAGGCCCTGCGGGCACCAAGCTTAGCAGAGACCAGCTATCTGTGTGAGCTCTGGCTAGGCTGAGCTCCGTGAGCAAAATGAATGTTTAAATCCATAGAGAAGTTTTGAGTAGAATGGGTAAGCGCTTCATATCTATGCAATGAAAGAGAGAAGGATCAGTGCAAGACAGGCAGAGAGCTATCTGCTGAGGTGGCTGGGGAGGGGTCCAGAGGCCGGAGGAATCGGAGTGGGGGAAGGGGCCTTGCCACACAGTGGTCTGGTGACAAGACGTTAAATCTGGAGTCCCCTGGCCACGGCACTTGCATTTTGCTGGAGATTTTCTCTCTTCCTTCCTTCTTTCCTCCCTTCCTTTTTTCTATCTGGAAAATCTGGAGCCCCGGGTCATCTCCCACGATCGCACAAAGCTAGGAACCCAAAAATGTAAGGCCCGCAGAGAAGGAAAAGAGGGTGTATCCAGGGACGAGCAGCCACCTCAGAGCTGTAGATTTGCCTGTGCTTCCTGGCAGTGGGGACAAAGAGGGAAACGGGCAAGTTCCTCATTCTCCTTACTGGAAAAGGGGAAGCGGGCCTGACAGCTGCGGGAGTGCCCAGCACAGAGCGCAGATGCGGCTTCCGCATTTCTTCACTACTTATAACAACTTCTTTAAAGGCTGCAGCTTGGAGCTCTGGGAGCATCCTGACAGGGCTAAAGAGGGGAGCTGTGGGGCACCTACCTGGGAACCCCTTTCCTGGATCCCAAAGATGCAAAGCAAGGGTCCTGCCTTCCCCAGGGCCTGCAGTACTTTGGGAGTCAAGGAAGGACACTGCGGCGGGCTGATGGTCCAGTGTGTCTCCACTGGGCCACGCTCAGGCCACTGCTGTGTCACTGTTTCCTGAGATGCTTGTGGCACCCCTAACTCCTACATGAGGATGCTGACCCTGATGGGGGCTCCAAGGCAAAGGAGCCTCAGGTCGGAGTGACCAGTCAGGCCCCCTGGGCTGCGGTGTCACCAGGAAGGAGCCCGTCCCAGCTGCAGCTCTTGTCATACCTCCACAAATGCAGCCCAAGCTGTGGCGTGGGCCGAGGCACACCTGTGGCATACCTGGCTGAGGCGTGGCTTGAGGATCTGCTGTATACCAGCTTTGTCCTGAGTGCAGAGGACGCGACAGGAACCTTATCAGCCCTGAGTGCTAACGGGACCCGACCCCATTAACCGCTCTTGCTCTCTATTTTGGGGCTCTGCATCTGGGGTCTCCTGACAGAAGAGACAGTCCCCACCACAGTGAGCTGATTCCTGGAGACAAGCTGCACACAGATGCAAACCAAGCCCCCCGCTCTCTGCCCTAAACTTCCTGTGCCCCAATCACCCAGGGCTGGGTACCAGACAACACAGGACCACAGGATTTTTCAACTTTCCCATCCTAAGCTGCTCAGCTTTACCTATTCCTGCTTGTAAAATGCAATGCAATACAGTATAGTATAGTACAGTACAGTACAGTATAACAACACAACACAACACAGACCCCACTGTCACCCCTCTGCCTCCCAGTGTGGCCTGGCACTCATCCTGTTCTCAGGAACCGTGCAGCAGACTCTTACCTTTCCAGTGGCAGGTGCTACCTCATCTACTGGCCTCACCACAGCTGCACAAACCCAGATCGTGGTTTGCACAGCACTGCCCTTGAGGCCTGCAGAACACCTTCGTCAGCACAGGTGTTCAAAGCTCAGGTCCCTGGAGCACAGCCCTAGGGTGGGGCTAATTCAGGACAACACCTGGTCCCTTCCAGGGTGCATAGGCTGGCAGCTCCCTCCTACAGGCAGCCCCTCTTCACCTCCCACCTCGATGCTCTCATGCCAGGTGCCCCATTTCCCAGGAGCCTCTGCATGCTGTTGTGAGCACTGACCCACACTGGCCAAACAGAAGAAGCATGCCCATGTGGGCACTTTCAAGTTAGTGTGAGACCCCCAGAGCTGTAGAAACTTTCAGGTGGCCATGAATGAGGAGAGACACTGCCTCTGACTGTCTGGGACCTCAGTACCTCCAGCCCCCAGCCCAGCCCTGGGGGCCCACAGGGGACCTCATCCTTCCTCAGGCCTCTGTCCACACTTGGGAGGAATCAGGCTGGGCATGTACTTGTGCCCTGCATACTCCAATCCCCAGAAGAAAAGGCCTTGTTCCTGAAACTCCTGCCCTCCCACATGGAAAGGGGAAGTAGGCACAGGGCAGTAGCAGCTGTGTAGAGGGCAGAGGCCCGGCTGGGAGGAGGAGGAGGGCAGGAGAGGAGAGATCCTGGGCAGAGCCAGACTAAGGCATCACTCCTGCCTCCTGCTGCTCCTGCTCTCGGGACCCCGCCCAGCCCTCTGGCTTCAGGGACTCGAGGCGGGCACCCCACTGTGGCACAGCATCACAGAATGGGCTGGAAGCCCCTCTTTTCTGGCTTATCATGGCGCCATGGAGACAGCTGCTTAATTTTCTGTCCCCAGAACTCAGCTTGGCACAACGTGTACCCAGAACTCCTGGCCACCTGCTGGGTGTGGGCTGATGGCTGTCACCTAAAATTGTCCTTTGCCTGAAATGCTGCACCCCCCAAGTCCCACCCTTGGGTTGAACCACCCAGGACAGGGAAGGCAGCAAATCTACAGACAGGTGGTCTCCAGTGCCACATGCCGTGCTGTGCACAGCTGGCCTGGGATCTGGGCTCAGGCCAGGTCTGTGTGCTAAACTTTGCCTTCTCTTTGGGAACCCCAGAGGAGACCCATCACCTCCCTCTGCAGCTACAGAAGCTGGACAGGTACCCCAGAACACACTGGGGAGCTAAAAAGAGCCCAAGAGGAAGCCACCTGCCAGAAACACCGATATGGGGCTTTGGCAGGGCCTGCTCAGCGTGTTCAGGGCCAAGGCCGGGCTGTCTCAGGGAGGCTGACTTCTGGGTCACCCACACTCTGGCGCTGAGGTTCCCCTCCCACCTCCTCATCCCACGCTCCCTGCCAGCTCCCAAGGCCCTGCTCTCTCTTTTGTTGTTAATGTTGTTGAATAAAACATCTAAGTACACAGAAAATGCAAAGAACATTTGAGTCATCCAGCATTTCACAATGCAGGACAACGATGGTGTCGATGGTGTCGCTCCACAGGATGGCTGTGGGCCCCTCAGGGCAGCTCCACCCTGCATCCTCATCCTGGAGTACTGCAAATCTGTAAAAGCAAACTAGTTGTCAATAGGATCCAAAAGTTTATAAATCTAGCTGTCCTTGGAAAACAGATTTTCCTCATGCATTATGGTCCCTTTGTGGTGACAATCTCGGGGAACCAGCTGCCCAATGCGTGGAGCGGTGGGGTGCAAAGCCTCTCCCTGCCCAAGCTCCTACCACTCCTGTTGTGCCCCTAGGTGGTCCCACTTCTTCAGTGACTTACCCCCCTGACCCTACAGGGCTTCAGTTTGCCACGCTGCTTGGGCTGACATTGACTAAAAGCTGACCCCATGCCACACATGCTGAGCATGGCTTGATTTGCACAATCCCCACACCAGTTATTCACCATTACTGTGTCCATTTTACAGAGGGGAGAACTGAGGCTCAGAGAGATGATATCTATTGCCCAAGACCATGGTGAGAAAATGGTGAAGTGGCACAGTTAGGATGGGACACAAGGAGGTCCTGATGCTGGTAATGCATGAGAACAGACACCCACTCAGTTCTACACTGAGGAATATTCTCATGCTAATCAACATCATCCAGAATGATCCACTTGATAAAAACAAGAGAAGCAGAAGACAAGAATTTACCCAAAAAATAAATAGCAAGAGAGGAGGTCTCTTCTTTCTATTGGCCCAGCCTCACTCTTCAAAGAGCAGCCCTTCTTGTGGTCCTAGCAGGGCCATCCACCCCCTCACCTGCCTCTGGCTATCAGGCTGAGCATGTGACCAGGGACCTGACCAATCACAGTGTTCTTCCTAGGCAGCTGCAAGGATTGGCCCAGAGATGGACACGTGACCAGAAGTTGGCCAATCAGACTGTTTCTGAGTTTTTTCTTCTGGGGGAGCAGGTAGTGCCTGTCTCTAAAGTCCAAGGTGACTTGATGTAAGTGCAGAAAGGGGTGAGAGAGAGACAGAGAGGAGGGAGACAGGGAGAGAGAGGGAGCAGGAACGGGCGGGCAGGGGGCATTTGAGTCTCGTATGTATTCTTAAATCCAAAGCCATCCCTGATGCTGCAAGACTGAACCAGTAAGTTCCAGTTTAAACCAGTCTGAGTCACATTTACTTACACCCCGAAAGGAGATGATGTGTGAATTCTCCGTGGTCATTATTCACTTTAATGACTCAAGCTGACCCGTCTTCCGGTCACAGCAGTATTTAACCCTTCACTCGTGGAGGACATTGAGAAGCTCCCAGGAGTCACCTTTGCCAGGGAGCTTGGCTGGGAGGAACCTGGTGCTGCGGACGAGTCCTAGACACGAGCTTAAGCACCGCGGTGTGAACCGCAGTCCTGGACCTCCACCGCTGCCTGGGTTTAGAGTCGCGGCCGCATGTGCAGGGGGACAAGGCTCTGTCTTGTGCCCATGATGAGACAGCGCTTGACCCAGCAGGCCACTGAGAACATCAGCAGTCGAGTGAGTGAGTGAGTGAGTGAGTGAGTGAGTGAGTGAGTGAGTGAAGACGGCTTAGATGATGCAGCCAAATACGGGTTCAAGAGCAGATTCTGGGGTCAGCGAGATAGCTCAGCGGTCTAAAGCACCTGCTTAGGCAAGTTTAGGCAGGCGCAGAGGACCGCAGTTTGATCCCCTACCACCACATGTCACCCTAGCCCCGACCTCAGGGTGGGCTGAGCCAGACACACACACACACACACGCACACGCACACACACACACACACACACACACAGGATTCTGCTCCTGGTGCGCTCTGGGAAGCCCCTCCCTCTCCAGGCCTCAGTTTCCCATCTTCTCAGCGCCTGGCACCCCTGCCCCTGAGCCAGCAGCAAGTGTCACCCTCAGGGTGCCTCCCTGATTTCTTCAGGGGCGGAGCCCTCCCAGCTCTCCTTGGGGACAGAGGTGGGCACGGTTGAGGGCCGGCCAAGGACTTTCCTCCTAAGTGTGCCAAGTGGAGATCTGAAGTTAGACGACTCAGTGTGTGAGTCTGAGCTTTGCCTCTTCCTCGCTGTGTGGCCTTAGGAAGGCACTAAACTCTCTGAACTCCGTTTCCAAACAGGGGTTATAATAACACACTGGTTTGCGGGAGGGATTAAATAAAACGAAATAGCAGAGCCTGGCGCGTAGGGAGAGCTCCTCTGTTGGCACTGGTGGCTGCTGCAGGACTTTCCAACCTGTGGGGAAAGTTCCGTATGCCATCCAGTGACCCACGTGGGTCTCTTCTCTGGTACACAGAGGGAATCAGAGCCCCACCACAGGGGTAATCAGACCCCCGCCACAGAGAAACACTGCAGGCCAGAAAGAGCTTTCAAGAGGACTCTGCCCACCTTCATCCTTTCTCCCACCTGGAACTGAGGCACAAGGACTGGAGATGAGGCAGCTACTCTGGGCCATGAGAAAACTTGAAGACAGAAGCAGAAGGAGCCTGGGTGCATGACCAGGCTGCTGCAAGGGCAGCCCTGTGCTGCTTTCTTCGGCTTTCTTCCCTGTCTGACAAAAGCAAATCTGAGTTCTTTAAACCATCATCACTTGGGTTTCCTCTTTCAGATAACCCTGACAACTGTGTCCATTTTGCTGATGATAAAATAAGACTCATTGGGTGTGGTGGGTGCCAGCTAGTGGGCAACTTGTTACACCCAGCTGAGCTGAACCAGCATGGTGCTGGGGGGGGGGCACCCAAGGGTTGCTGCAGCAGCGTAGGAGGCAGAACTGGGGGAGAGGGAAAGAGGCTGCCAGGGAAGCTGTTTGGAGCAGCTGTTGCCAGCCTCTGGTTCCCCTGGGCTGGGGACCTTGTAAGGCTGGCTTTCCTGGTGAACTTGGCTGTTCTCCTCAGAGGAGCTCGGGAGCTCGCTGTCGCTGAGGCTGGCTGTGGTTCACTTTCAGGGAGCCCTGGTCCTCACCTTGAGCATCGCTTCCCGGCTCTGGAGGGGGAGCTGGCGCACTGCTCAGCCTCCTGGAGAAGCCTGTAGCTCTGGCTTCCCTGGTGGGAACTCGCCTTTCCTCATTGCTGGAGAAGCTCACGACCTCGCTGTTGCTGAGGATGGCTGTGGGACCTTTGGGGGAGCTCTGGTGCTCACCTGGAGCATCGCTTCCTGGCTCCACGCGGATCCCTCAGCCTGCTGACACCGCTCCTTCATCCCGCTGGCATAGACTTTCTAGCTTCCAGCACTGACCTGTGGGCCTTCCCAGTGCAGATCCACGAGGCGGACCTGCGTGAGACTTTGGACCTGCGTCCGACCTCCAGTCGGACTCGTGGGAGGCATTGTTAGGGGCTCTCAGCTGGACTCATGCAGGACTTTAGGATCCAGGCCCTCAGCTGGCATCTGTGGTCTTCAGTGTGTGGACAGATTTCCTACCCTCTATGTATATGATTCTTTAGGTGATTCATTATAAAATAACCTCATAAAAGATGTCCCGTATCATACTATTCACCTTGCAAAATCGCCAAATGATGGCAGAGAAGGAGGAGGATGATCACACAGCCAGCGAGTGAGGAGCAGGATTTGAACCTAGGCCCCAGTGGCGCCCTGCAGCTGACTCCACCAAATTCTCTGCTGCCTACCATAAGAAAACCCTTCCCTCCCAGGCCAGACACTCCCAAGCCATTCTGCATGACCAGGGTAGGGGGAGCAGAGGGAGTAAAGCGCAATTGTGGAAGGCTCCGTGGAGGAGGTGGCATCCGAGTCAACTCGATCAGGGCAGTGCTGACAACAGAATGCCTCGAGCGGCCTGCAGACAGGGCGCCCAGCGCCTGGCATGGGCTGCCCCCAGGAGGGTCAGGGCCTGGGACCACCAGCGCTGTGTCTCACGACAAGGGCTCCTGGGTCTCAACATATGGCTGTGCTCACAGCTGTGACTCACGACGTGAAAAGACCCAGTGCCAGAGCCACCATGGGCCCTGTGGGGGCGTCCACAGGACGCCAGGCCCCGGCTGCCAAGGGTCCAAACACAGCGGAGCCACTGGCTTGAGTGTGCTTGATCCCTCCGGCAGCAAACGGTAACAGCAGGAGAGCAAGGGCCAGTACAGGCTGCTGTTTGTCCAGGCAGCCAAGCCCGAGAGTCACTGTCACCAGTTAAGGTCCACAGGTCCAACCACCCATGCCAGGCCCTGGCAGCGTGACTTCCGGAAGAAGTGGCCCTGGGCCTGCAGTGTCCCCTCTCTTTCCATGCTCCTCTGTTTGACATGACCCAGGACAGGGTGTGATGCTTCAAGCCCCCGTGTGTGAAGACAAATCAAGTTAACCATGAAGGTGATTCCAACAAGTTTCCCAGAAGATAACTTTGAGTTATAGAAGAAGCGGGCGGGTGCGTGGGGTCCAAATCTCAAGTGCCAGGCCAGCCTGGCCACCAGCGCCAGTGCCAGCGTGGTCAGAGTTAAGACACCCCATCACAAGCCTTCCTTTCTTCTTCAGTGAAGGGACAGTACTGAGTGCTGCTTGTATCAGTGAGCTTTTACTGTGTAACAAAACAGTCCAAAAGTCAGCGATTTAAACAGCAGCAAAAACGTAATGGCAAATGCTTACCGATCACCCTGGTTTAGGCCTCCCACACCATGCACCAAAATATTGCACCACACTAAGTGAACATGCACAATTGCACGTCCATTAAAATTTTTATTAAAAATAAAATTTTGAACAGCAGCAAAAATTACTATTTTTCACAATTCTCCAAGGTCCACTCGAGGTAGACTCAGCTCCAGGTGCCTCTTATGCCCTGGGCTGAGCCGTGGGCTGTGACCAGTGGCAGTCAGGCCGGAGCCCGGGAGCCAGAGTTTTAAACCTTGGCCTCAAAAACCCCACAATGAGCCAATGCAGTTGTGCAGGTCTATACTCCCAGAAGTATGGAAGGCTGAGGCAGGAGGGTCACGATTGAAGGCCCACCTGGGTAGTTTAGTGACCTAATGTCTCAAAAAATAAAAGGCTTGAGATATAGCCCAGCACAGAGGCCCTGGGTTCAACCCCTAGTATGGACAACAACAAGAAGTCCTATAATGGCATCTCTCTTGCGTGACAGAGCTGCAAACCAAACAGCTGAATCTGGCCCTGCACTCCATATACTGTCATAGAATAGCTGTAGATGCAGCTCAGCTTTGAGAGTGAGCTTCCCAGTAGGCTGGGAGAAAAGGGAAAGTGGGCATATTACCCAACTTGTCCCTGGACTACATAAAGGCCAACGTGTCTTTGAAGGAAAATAAAACCCTTCCTAGCACTGAATTCATTTGTTTTTGTTCAAGTGGGAGTTCACAGAAGAAAGCTGGTGGGGTAGAATATGAGTGTCAGGTCTCCACAGTTTTGGGGTGTCCTCTGGTCTATGCGGGGGGAGGGGTAAATGTCCACACTGCCTGGAAGACGCTGCGTCCTCCCTGACACCTTCACCTGTGGTTGCACAAGCCCTGAGCCTGTGCGTGTCTCTGCCTCTCCGTGTCCCCTCCCACACCCGAGATGCAAAGTCCCTGCTACTCAAACCTCTCAGCACTTTTAGGAAGTGTGGCAGCGGCGGCGTCAGAAAACTGTGCAGCCCCCAGCACCGAGCCTTACTTCCTCCCCACACGGCAGGGCGGGCGGGGCAGGCAGGGAGGGCCTGCCACAGCGAGGTGACACATTTCTGCCCCGCCAGCCCGAGCAGCCGCTGGGCCAGCAGACAAGGGCGCAGCCAGCACTCCCCCAGTGCTTTGGAATGGACCTGTGCCACCCAGGTAAGCGTGGGCCGAGTCTTGGGGACACAGTGACTGCCTCAGGTCCTGGAAGGGATAGAGAGGAAACACGGGGTCCAGCGAGGACCCTGCTGAGCCCAGGTCGGATCCATCAGGGGCTGGGGCTTGCGCCATCCCTGCCCTCATAAGTGGATGACTAGTGCTGTGACAGCGGCGTTAGCGGGTGGCAAGCAGGACGAGAGCTGCACAGCAGGATAAGGCTGCTGTAGGGAGCAGGTGCCCAGGAGGGGGTGGTGCTGGAGCCCAGCCCTAAGGGACTGCGAGGTCACAAGTTCTAGGAAACACTATTCCAAGTGGGAGCATGCTCAGGCCCTAGAGTAGGGCAGAGGCAGTGACTCGCTGTGACAAAGTTGAGGATGTTAGTGGCAATGGTGCCTGTCAGCATGGTACACAGCCCCAGCTCAGAAGCCCCTTTCTGGCCCTTGAGGGCTGATGATGACCTCTGAGGAGCGGGGAGACTTCCTCAGGCCAGCAGAAGCCCAGGGCCAACTGCGACCCACAGCGATGAGGATGGTGACTCTGGGGGAGAGGACACAGAGGCTGCAGAGCAGCTCTCTGGAAGGCAGAGAGGGGGCAAGAAAAGGGCTGTGCCCCAATTCCCAGAACACCCACCTGCGGCTCCCGAAGCCAAGGGCAGTAGGAGCTGGCCAGCCTCTGGGTCCAGCAAAAGCACAAATTTCTTTAAACAAAATTTAACATGGAGCAGCTGGACCACCCTGGTGTCCCCCAGAGGGAAGCCTGGGCTCTGACCCGTGAGGTCAGACAGGTCTTTCTCAGGGAGGCAGAGGCAGGACTCTCCCCAGCCTACCTCTCCTCCTCTCCTGCTGCTGGCTTTGGGGTCAGATGGCTTCCCACACCCACCCTATCCCCTGTGACTTAGTGACCGCCGCTTAGGGGACCAAGAGAGGTGAGAAGACACAACCCAGCACAGGGCCCCACACCAGCACCCGGCAGGCGAGCGACGCTATGGCAAGTGCCCCACCACCACCTGCCTGCCGGTCACAGCTGTGACTGTTCTTTGGGATCCTAGCACCTTGAGATCACAGGGACCGTGGCCCCATGTGGCAAGCAGGGAAACCGAGGCTCACAGAGGAGACCTGGAGGTGAAGGCTGGTTTGCTTGAGATCAAGTGGCCGAGCAGGACAAGTGCCAGAGACAAAAGGAGAGGACCCTGGGGTGACCCAGGCAGTGGAGAGGACGCAGGCCCCACAGGACCACAGGGGGCTCTGCCTTGCTGTGCTGACCAGGGAGAGGGGCCCAGCGCAGGGTCTATAGGGAGACCCAGGGCCTTCAGGGCTGGCTGTGCTTTCACTCATCCACTCCCTGATTCTTTCTTGCTTTCTTTCTTTCTTTCTTGCTTTCTGTCTGTCTTTCTTTCTGTCTTTCTTTCTTTCTTTCTATGAATAGCCTTCCAAGTAATGTGTAGAGCCTAGGAGATTGGAGCTCAGGAGAAAGGGATACAGATGCTGAGCCTGACCCCCAGGTCGGGGTGGGGAGGAAGCATCTCTCCCTCAGGGTGAGGAGATCTGGGGAGACTTCCCGGAGGAGGTGGGCCATCACCCCCAGTTGCCCAGGATGAAGTCTTGATTTGAGCTCCTTGGTGACATCATGCATCTTCATGCACAAGTGCGCCACAGCAGGGGCCTGGGTGCAGCTCCGTGCCAGCCTCTTCTTGCTGCAGGCCTCAGTTTTCCCCATCCTCGCCAAGCACAAGGTGGTAGCAAAGGTCCCCCCCAACGGGGTTGCCTCCCGCCATTGTCATGGGTTTGACATCACTGAGGAGCGGGATGCTAGAAGGATGGTGTGAGGTCCCTAACCCAGTGGAGGTGCAGAGAACCCATAGCCGGCACAACTAAAAATAGAGGCCGCTCGCCTGGCTGGGGAGAGGAAGCCACACCGGCTGCGCCTGTGGGCTGCTGGGGACGGGGCGGGCAGGCAGCCCTTCCTGCCCAGTGGCCACACACTGAGGCTCGCAGGGGCCTCCTGCCTGGGGAGCTGGGACAGAGCCCCCTCACCCCCCGGGAAAGGGGAAGTGGGTCCAGCTGTCCTGGATCCAGGCTGCAAGTGCAAAGATTTCTAAAAATATGTTGGGAAAGAGGAAGGACAAAGGGGAAGTGGGGAGCAGCCAGTGGGCTGCCCCCGTGGCAGGACCGGGCGCCAGTGGGCACCTGGGTGGCCTGAGCGCCAGTCAGCTGTGGGGCGGGCAGGGGGTCATCAGCCCTGTTGGCAGCGGGCAAGGTCAGTGCTGTGTGAGAACAGGCAGTGTGGGCAGAACGGAGACTTTATTATTTTTGTGCATTATTATGAAAACCTGCATGTGAAACATCACCCTCCCCAAGCTAAGAACCCAAAGCAGCCCCTCGCTCCCTGAAACCTCAGGGTCCCGAAGTGGGGAGAAATGCTTTAGCAAGCTGTCAGGCAGAGGATCAGAGGCCCTGCGCCCCACATTTCCTGTGGTTAGAACTGCCTAGTTGCTATCCCCAGAGGACAGAACCCTGGCTGAAGGGGACAGAGGGCAGAGAAAAATGCCAGCCTCCCCTGGCTGTCCCCGTGCAGTACCACTCTGCAAGAAACCACTCTGTTGTGTAGATGTCCATCACCCTGCCTCGGTTTCCCCAGATCTACATTGTTGGCTTGGCGGGGGTGGGGCGTCAGGAGGTCCGACTACCAGCATCACTCCGTATCTCTGTTATTCTCAAATGCGTGACTGATCCCCAGCAGGAGCCCCACGGTTAGCGCTGAATAGGCCTGGACGATTTGCATGGAGGTAGAAGGGATGATCAAAATATAAGTGAATGGTTAGCTTTTCAAAAATGTATCATAGTAAAACATCCCGGCGTGAGTCTCCCCCAAAATGTCCCCGCCCCTCGCTTTGAACTTGCTTATCCCATCACTCTTGTCACTTTCCAAAGCAGTTTTCTGAAGTCCTCTTTCATGAGGGTCCCTATGCGACGCCATCAAAAACACAGTGACTCCCGCTGCCGAGCGCCATCGAGCAGAAAGGCAGCTCGTGAAGGCGTGCGGTTGGTGTCCTCGTCCACTTTATTCGCCAGACCTGGCACCGTGCAACTCCTGGCTCTTCATCAAAGTCGAAAGAGCCATGAAAAGTAAATGATCTGAGTCAATTTGGGGCATCGAGGCCACCACTACAGCTCAACTTACGACACTCACAAAAGAGGACTTCCAGAGTCTTCAGGAAGTGACAAGGGTGACAGGATAGGTGCTGGAGATCGGGAAGACTCTGCAGGAGATTCCTGGCCATGTGTCTTTTAGCATATCAATGTCTTTTTAAAATTTAAAGCCACTGTATTTTCCCATCTCATATCTGGCTTCTCAAAGTGAACCTCCTTTTGGATCCAGGTTGGACCAGTATGAACCAGCCATGCCACCTACCTCTGGCTGAATCAGCCCAGGTGGGTCACCTAAACTCTCTGAGCCTGGGTGCTCATGTGTGGGGTGAGATGAGCAGGACCTTGGCTACCCACCCAGTTTTGGGGAGCCCCTGAGCTGAGGGACAAGAGTATCTAGAGCCCAAGAAAAGGCAGCTGCTCGGCCCTGTGCCCACCCTGCCCAGGGGCCTCCCGGAAGTGCACAGCGAAGGCAGGGGCTGTGCAAGCAGGAGGGAAATGGACAGAGCTCATGACGGGGGTGTGAACAGGGCGAAAGTCAGGGGGCATCAGGCTGCTCCTGGGAGCTCAGGACATAGGACAAGAACAGCTGGAGTGGAACTGCAGAGGTCCAGTTTGGGGCACAGTGATCAGGGCAGTGATGGCCAGTTACACAGGGGACATTCCCAGGTGAAACTCAGAGAGCCTGAGAGCAGATAGGAGCCCCCAGGGAAGAGGCGAGGCGGCCCCAGGACCCAGGCCCTGGGAACACCATGGAAGCGCAAGCACGCCTGCAACCAACCTGGGAGGCTGGGGGGGGGGGTCATAAATTTGAGGATCACAACCTGAGCAATTTAGCAACTTAACAAGACTCTGTCTCAAAATAAACTTTAAAAAGAAAGAAACCTGAAGCCTGGGGCACCCTTGGCCCCTCCAGCAGATGTGCCCTGCCCAGGGACAAGGGGGAGCTCCGCCTGCCCCATGGCCAGCCGGAGAGGGCTGCCTTCCCTATGGGTGGAGCCAGCATTGCTGCCCCTGACCGGTCCCAGCCTCTACCTAGCACCGCTGGGTCCCTGTCCACACAGAAGCCCCTGCCTTTGCCCCATCATGTCTCCCCTGAGAATCCATCTGGAACCCCTAAGTGTCAGCAAACCAGGGTTCAAGTCACAGGTGTGCTCCCCAGCTGCATGACTTGGGCCTCCACTTTGCCTTCCCGAGTCTCTGTCTTAGGCTGAACACCTCCTGCGAGGGCTGGGGAACAAATGACACTCTGCACAGAGCTGCTGAGTGAGGTTCTGTTCAGGAGCTTAGTTCAATGCAACTCTAGCCAGGTACAGTAGCACAGGCCTGCATTTGGGGAGGCTGAGGCAAGACAGCAAGTTCAAATCTAGCCTAGGCAACTTAGCAAGACTCTGTCTTAAAAGCAAATCTAAAAAGGGCTGAGGATATAGTGCAAACTGAAAAATCTGGGATCAATCCCCAGGACCACAAAAAAAAAAAAAAAAAAAAGATAACTTCTTTTGTGCCCCTTCTCTAGTGCAGTGGAAATGGAGCCTCTAAACCTTCAGGGTCAAAGAAGCTCCAAGGGTCCCCAGGGGGACAGCACACAGACCACCACCATTCCCAGGTTAGCAGTAGAGACACAGCACCTTAATGGTGCTGACAAGAGCATAAGGGGCCTTCTGGGGGCAGCCAAGACCCCCAGTAGTACCTTCATAAGGCCACCCTGTCATTCCACTGGGACAGTGTCTTCCAGCAGTGACACACTGCCCACTGCCCATGCCCTTGCTGTACTGAGGGCCCAGGTCTGCATGAAGCCAAGCAGTGTGCTAGTAAATCTGAACAGGGGCTGCTTCCGGTCAGGATGAGCAGCCAACTGAGTGGGATCGAGGGGCCCAGTGCTGCCAACTGCCTTCCAGGTCCCTGGAGAAACCATGAGCTCAGCATGGGCCTCTGCCCTCATGCGGCCATGCAGCTACGGCATCCGTGTGCCCACGGGGCTGCTCTTGCATGCCTGTGTGCTAGTGACTGCCCTGGACAGAAGGGCACCCTCTGCCTCTTCCACAGGCCTTCCTCGCCTCATCCTGGCCTCCACATTCCAGTCTCCCAAAGTTGTTTTCTTTCCGTTCTGGGGAATGAACCTGGGCCCTCACACCAAACTACATCCCCGGCTCTTTTCTATATTAATCACAAGGCAGGGTCTTCCTGAGTTACTAAGTTCCCCAGGCTGGGCCCAACCTTGCAACCCTTTGGCCTCAGCCTCCCAGAGTGCTGGAATTACAAGCCAATCTTCTTTCAGGCTTCTGACCAGTAAGCAAGCCAGTCATTAACCCCAGGAGTGCTTGGGCACCCTCTGCAGTGGGTGGCCAGATGCCCTGCACGAGGTTCTGAGACAGGGACTTCCTGGGACCTTGGGAGCAGGTCCGCAGCCCTGCACCTGCCCCATCCTTACTTGCACCCAGGTACTGTGCCAGCCCATATTCCTCTTGCATCAGGAGGCCGCAAGGGACTTGCCCATGAGGAGGAGCCACGGCACAGAGCCCAGGGCCGCAGCAGTCTGTGGAACTGTCTTATACCTCTGGCTCTGCTCGTGGTCCTGATGCACTGTGACAAAGGCCACCTTTGGGCTCCCTTGACCCTATAGGGCTTGACAGCCCTCCTGGCTACACAGTGATGTGGGGTCCATGGCCACACCTCTGGGGACTGTTTTCCTCACTAACTGCAGTTCTCTGCAGGAGGGGTGGCCTTGTGCTGAGTCCTAGAGGTGCCCCATGATTCTCCCATGGGGGCCCCATAAATTGTTCTCGGAGTCATCCCCATGTCCAACACAATGCTAATGCTCCGAGGGGCCTGTCGGATGGCATAGCCCAGGCACACCCCAGCCTGGCCACTGCCCAAGCCATTCCAGCCTCAGCCCCCCACCCCCAGCTGGTACCTTGTGTGTCTTTCAGGAGTGCCTGTCCCTGCACACTAAGGTGCCCAGCAGGTGTGGGCTTCCTCCTAAGGAGTGGTCAGGGAGCATCTGTCCCTCCCTGGAAGGGTGTCCCAAGAGGCAGGCCCCCTCAAAGCTGTACCAATGGGGCAAGTTTGGTTTTTCCAGGGGCCACGTCCACACACCAGGCACCTCCATTCCCAAGGCCTCTGATCCACCTTTACCTATTTGTCCAGGAATATGCTGTCACCTATATGGTGGCCATCACCATTGCAATGGTCAGGTCTCTCCCCTTCTTCATGATGGAGAGCTTGAGGAGGAATCTGAGGCCCCAAAGGGACCAGCTGGCCAGGCCCTGGGGTACCCACTGTGTGCGCCCCTCATTCCAACAGAGGTGACAGGAAATTGCCTGCCACAGTGATGCATACATTGTGCACACAGGCCCTGTTCATTGTGGTAGCAAAGATGCCACATCTGGAGCCGCAGCCCAAATCAGCTCAGGTTTTCCCTGGGCAGGCTGTGGGGTCCGTGACCACCCTCTCTCTGGACTGCTGACATGCGCAGAGGTAATGAAGGCCATCATCACCCACATCCTGCGAGGCCCAGGGTGGCCACACCCGCCCTCTTCCCCTTGGCCCAAAGCAGGTGTTTTCCTCTTAGGCACAGGTGACAGCTCACAGATGTCCCGATACTCTCCTCACCTCCATGACACCCTGACCCACAGCCCAGGTCTGGGTCAAGCACCCATGTGTCCATTCCAGTGACAGCTGGAATGTGGCCACAATCCAAGTGGACACACCCCGTGACCTAGACCTGGCCAGACTCCATCTGCAGCTCAACCTCTATATGGCTACTCTAAGGGGCTCTGGGTGACACCCCAGTCCCTAGTTCCAGGTTGGCCTGAGTCCTGTGGCTGGTTATTCCCAATGTATTTGTGGACCTCTCCCTTAGGGAAAGAGCACCACAACACTTCAGGACATGACTTTCTGGGAGTTAGGCTCTTTCCGGCCTGGTCACTGCTATCTCCATGTGAGACTTTGAACTCCAAGGGGCTTCCCTGAGTGGAGGCTCTGCTCAAGGCTGGACTGGAGGGCTGGGGCACAGGATGGCTAGAGGAGGCTGGGATACTGTGAGGGCCTGGAGGCAGGAGAGGATTATCCCCTAAGTGACAAGGAGTCCGTGGTGACTTAGACAGGTCACAAGGCCCCAGTGCGGGGATCATCACCCTACCTTGCACAGAATGCCATACCCACAGGCCTTAGGGAACTCATTTCTGGAAGACCAGCAAGCACTGGCTTTGCAGCCAACTCACCCCAAGGTCTCAGCCTGTAACAGCAGCTATGTTCCTGTGGGAACTTGGCCAGGGCAGCTCACCTTTCTGAGCCTCAGCCTCTGGGGGCAGGATCAGTCAAATATCCCCATAAGCCAGCCCCCGTGTCTTAGAGAGTGAGGACTTCTGGACCACCCTACTAAAGGCTCATTTCCCAGCCTCCCTTGCAGCTAGGATGGTCATGTGACTATATTCTGGCCAATCACATAGGAGGCAAATTTTTATATCACTTCCTGGTAACTAGGTGAATAAATAATAATTAGAGGAGCTGGTGAAAAGGTAAGTGAGAGTTCCAGGGAAGGATGATATACTGGTGCTGTGGTTACAGTGTTACAGTAGTGGATCAAAGTGGATGAATGACCAAGGAGCTGAGTCTAACTTGGGGAACAGAAAAGAGTTTATGCATTGGGGGTACAAGAAACAGAGTGTTCAGGGAAGACTTCTGGGGAGTAGTACCCTGGC
>NDGN011515463.1:1890-25621 GCA_002564285.1 Tympanoctomys barrerae
CTTCCTTCCTTCCTTCCTTCCTTCCTTCCTTCCTTTCTTTTTCTTTCTTAATGTATTTAGTACAGGGTCTACAGGGTGTACAGGGTCTCACTATGTAGAATCGGACTTGTAGTGATTCTCCTGTTTTCAGCCTCCCAAGGGCTAGGATTACAGGCACATGCCACCACACTGAGTCTCAATCTGTGTCTCAGCATGCCCCTGGGGGCAGGGCTGGCACAGCATGTGGGGGACTGAACCCTGGCTGCTGTGCTTGAGACTCTGTATTTCTAGTAGATAGATCAACGCAATGTCCTAGGATCTGTGAGGCCATATGCGTCTGTCTCTTTTCTATGTTTCCCAAAGCCCCAAGAGATAGCTCAGCTTATGGATGTAGGAGGACCCTGTTAGGAAAGGACTGCCATCAAAATTACCAGTGAGTTGCTGTAGAATCCAAACAGTGTCAGAACAATGTGGTCTGAAGAGACAATCTTTCCATTCTGAAGATACTGTTTTTTAAGTACCTTCAATCAAAATTGCCCGGTAGTACAAATAACTTATTTTCAAAATCTGAGATTAAACTCTGCTATTAATAACCTTCATTTATCAGAAGCAGCTGGAACTGCAATAAAATACTTCTGGGCTGGGGTTACAGCTCAGTGGCACAAGCACCTGCCTGAACAAGTGCAGAGTCCTGAGTTTGATTCTCAGTACCAGAGAAAAATAAGAAAAAAATTCTGACATAAAAGCTGCACAGAGACCAGGAGTGGTGGTGCACACCTGTAATCTCAGCGCTGGGGAGGCTGAAAACAGGAGGATCACTGTGAGTCTGAGTTGCATAGTGAGAACCTGTACCAAATACAGAAAAAAAGGAAAAAAAAAATCAGCATGTGTCCCTTCTTGGTTGACTCTAAGTGGAATCTCTGTAAAAAAACAGGTAATTAAGATAATTTAAAGAATTTCCTTAAAAAATAATAGAAGACAAAAGTTTAGAAAAATTGTGATAACAACAAAAAATTGTGATAACAGTTTAGATAAGAAGATTTTATTCAGGTATTACTGTAATAATTTATTTTCTTCAAACATCCTAAAATATGGACAGTAGTTAGAAACTCATGTTCAAATTCTTATAACAGTGGAGGCCTCCACTGTTAGTTATTTTTTTAAGACAAAAGATGTTAATGTATGAATTTTTTCTTTTAAATTAAAATCTCAGTACTCAGGTTTCATTGCAGTGTTCGGCAATTTGCTATAAATAAGTGGGCTTGGGTTTCAGTTAGGGCACTCACTTCCACAAGGGCATCATCACTGGATTATAAGGTTAAAATCTAGAGGAACTGGACAATAGACTATCCAAATAGTCTCTGTATCTATAGTATAGTAAATAACATGTGTTCATGAGAGAAATACTGGAAATTTAACACACTGCATTATCCTGAAGTGTTCCTACCAATAAAAATAGCTACAGACATGATCAGGAAAGCTGTGGATCAAAACTTCAGCGTCCACCTTTGTTGTCACCATGCCTTACCTAATGGTCAGCTTCACAGGCTCGGGTGACCCCTTCACACTGATCAGGAACTCTTCTTCAAAGTGCCCCAGGATGCCAGAGCTGAAGGAGATCTGGACGGCTTGGACGGCACTTGGCTCGATGATGCCTTCTTTGGGACTGAAAACAAAGCAGGCCCCCAAAGCCGAGGTTGGGGGAACCACATGGAAGAGGGCGTCGATGCTGCCTTTGTTGGACAGTATAGCCTGTGTCAATCAAAGGCAAGGAGGTAGAGGTCAAGGGACCCACGATCAACTTGCATGTAAGTAAGTGGCTACATTATTTAACACTGTAACTAGCACCCCAAGAAAACTCTCTGGGGGGAAATGAACACTCTGATATCTTGAATGTTTGAGGACAGGACTTCCAAACCAAAAAGTAAGCCTATATTTTTAGCTTCCTCTCTAAAACAAAGTTAGTCTGCTAATTTTCTGGCACCACCATACTGTTCATATTTGGTTACACAACTAGGTGTGTGTGTTTGTGTACAGCAGCTCCAGCCTGACACTCAGAACCCCCATATTTAGGCTTCACCTGCTGCTCCTGTCCCCACCTGCACCACCCTTACACATGAATCTGCACCAGGTGTACCATTTTGCTCCTGGATTCCAAAGATACCATCTCCATTGCTTGCCAAAGCTGTCCTCACCTCTAGGAGGGGGAAAGCGTGGCCTCTTGTTTTATATGGGCTCCCCTGAGCCTCCAGCTGCAGCAATTAAGACAAGCAGAGGGTTAAAGGAATGGCATCCAGAAGCTGGATGCTGAGGGAGGAGGATTCCCAGAAGAGGTCCATTGTGGACACCGGTGAGCGAAGAAGCTCTGAGAAAAGATAACAGAGGTTTTCTCTTTCTACTTAGAGGTCATTCCTGACCTTGAAGAAGAGAGTGATTGCAATGGAGTCTGATTGCAGAATGCAGAGGACAAATGTTTAGGGAGTGGGTGGGTGCAGGGAACACAGTGGCTGACTACTTTCAATTCCGTGTTTTGAGGGTGGGAGTGCCAAAGCAGTGGGGAGGTATTTCAGAGGAGACTGAAAGCATCTGTATTTGATGAGATGAGGTGCACTGGAGGAAGCACTCTGAGGTGTGCCTCCTGTTCTTGCCGGCAGGGAAGAGGGCAAGGAGGCCAAGGGAATGGGGTCTGAGTGAGGCTGAGGAGGCTGAGTTAGGGGCTCAGGCTGCCTCAAAGGGAGAGCCTGGGTAGCAGAGAAACTGAAGTCAGAGGCCTCTGCAGAGGAAACCCAGCATGTCTGCCAAGCAAAGATAGCAGGTGCACTAGAACAGGCACATAAATAAAGGTCGATTGCTGGTTAAAGCATCTTTTTAATGTTTGCTTCCCATTTCCCTCATTCTGCATTTTCGCTGGTAGTCCAGGCTGTGCTTTACCCTTCATGTCTTTTAAAGAGACCACACAGAAAAGTGAGGATGATCGGGGACTCCAGAGCAAAACTGCCTGGCCTCACACCCCAGCTCTGCAGACTTACAAGCTACATGACCTTAGACAACCCCTGTAAATTCTCTGTGCCTGTTTTCCTATTTGTACGATTAATTTGTCATACTGTTTCAAGATTAAATTTACTAATTTAGGTAATTTTATAGTAGTACCAGGCAAATAATGGTTACAAATGATAACGATTGCTACTTATATCATTAATGCCAAGCAGAATTCCCCTGTGCTTCAGGGGCAACTGACAAATGCTAGTGGTAACTCACATGCAACTAAAGGCATTAGTAGTACTCGAAGGCCCCTTGCTCTTTGAGTTGCCTATGTATTTGTTTGCTTTTTTGGAGGGGCTTAACAAGACTATCTTACCCAGATTTTCTGTAGAGTGTGAGTGCTCCCAGTTTCAAGCATACATATGCCATTCTCCCACTCCTGCCAAAGCAGTACCTACTTTTGAGTACAGATCCCCAACAAATAGTTTGGGACACAATTCTGATGGTTGGTAATAGTCTTGCCCTTGTGGTCTAACTCCTGGAGGGGGAAGGCATTGATAGTAGAACTTCCAGCCCAGCCCCCTTGTTCTCCTTGTTAATTACACTGGGGAATGCATATACTCTTGAGGTTATAGTTTATTCTTTAGGTATGTGCTAAGCTCAGCAATGACTAAGGGGAATAGCTAGTTATTCAGATTTGTCTCAAGTAGATAATGCAATAAATTGAAAGAGAGATGTAATGAGGCATCAGCATTAAATACGCAGAGATTGCAAAATATCCCTATAAGAGGCACCTTACCATGTCCTTCCCTGCCACCGCTCGGCTCTCCCAACTGTCTTGGCTGATGCATCACCTCACGGGATACTTCAGCTCAGTGTAGTCTGATACTGTTAAAGCCAAGGAGGTTGCTAAGAGGTGGCCTAAAGTTCACAGCTGTTCATTTTGCAAGAAATAACTATTACACTCCGGGAAACCCTATCCATTTTGCATCAGAACTAAGGGTCCTTTTCTGAGGTTGCATCCACAAAGTATTATCTAAGATGTAATGAAAATTCACAGTGGATTGATTACAGAAAGAATATCAATTAATAAGAAGTATTACCTTCTTTTCTCAAATGCAACACAGAGTGAGGCAGTATATACTGTGCTACTTCTCATGAGGCCGGTTCTTCATTCACATTGTGTTCCTATGCATATTTCATCTCTTTGGGACACGAACATCTCTGCTTACCTTTTGCATTACCCAATTAGGCCAGTTAGCCCTAGCGAACATGTGGATGAAGGACATTGTCCCCGTGCCAGGTTGGGCGGGGCTGAGAGCTAAGTTGGTCAGATTTGCACAGGATGGAAGAGTGGGCCACCAAAAGCCTGAAGGATCCAGAGACCAGAAAAGGGCCTTCTACTCCCAGAGCAGGACAGAGGTTGCTGGTGACCCAGGCTCACAGCATTTGTAAGCTGTGCGATTGGTCGCGATACTCAAGGACTCTAGAAGTCAGCCTTGCTGTTGCTTGACCCGACTTCCTCCTCTGCTGTGCTCATGACACGACGACACACTCCCAGCCTCCTTTGCAGCCACACACAGGCTATGCAACGTGAACGGAAGTGCGGGATATCACCTCCTATATGAATCTCATGCACATTCCTGAATGTTCTTTCCTCTTTTGTCAGCATCACTGCAGATGAGGCTACAAGTTTTAGTGTATGTGGAAGGGCAGCCGAGTAGAAGATGGAAGGACTCTGGCTTCCAGATTCCCTGCTGGAGGACAGTGCTACCAAACCTTTGTTCTGGATTTATTTGGCATTACTAGTAACTAGGTGAAATTTTTCTAAGCCTCAGCTTACTCAGCTATAAAATGGAAACAGTAATTGTAGCTACTCTGCATAGGTTTTGTGAGGACTTCATGCATGAACTTAGGTCAAAGCAGTAGCACTGTCTCAGCATACAAAAAGGGCAATGTTATTGAAGGTAATAAGGCTATCTGTAGCCTTCAGACTCTGCATTTAAAATAGGTATAAAAAATAAAAATAGGTATAAAAAGTCTTTCATAGGGTTAGAACTTACACATACACACATACGTGTGTGTGTGCACACGCACACACAATAATCACAGAACCTGACAGCTAGTTGTCATTTATTAAACAATTGCTTTTATTATGTCTATAGAAATACTAGCAGACACAATTTGGGAACATCCTTAAGCAAAGGTCCAATTGGTAGCTGAAGCTACTAATTCAATAATATATTATTGATATAGAGCAAAACTGTGCCCCAGATAGATACTGATAACTCTGGAGTGGCTTGGACCTTGAAGAACTCAGCTTGTAAAATTCCACTTTCTATTTAATTGGGAGGACAAGGCAGGGGCAGCGGGGGCAGTCTCCTCCAGAAACCAGGATGGCTGGGTTTGGATTGGAGAGGAGAGCACTGGGAGGAAACTCAGAAGTGCGAAAACAGCCATCCTCACTAGGATCGTCTAGAAAGTAAAGAGTTCTCTATGCTCAGATCTGTAAGATTTATGAGGCCAGAGAAGAACTGCTAAGCAGATGGGGAGATGTATTTATGGCTTCCCCCCCTGAAACCTACAAAACAGAGGCTGGAACCCCACTGAATGATGGCTGTGATGCTGCTTAGTGTCTGGTCAAGTTAAAGGGTGGGAAAGTTGCTCCTCTTGGTGAGGTGAGGAGGGAAGAGCCGGCATTTGGGGGGGTCTTCTGTATCAGTATGAATAGTGGCAAGTGGCTATGATTATACAAATTTTCTACCAAGCAAAACCACATAAAACAAAACAAATTTAGAAAGCCAAGTACTGCTGGCAGCCTCGATGAGCAACTCTAGCACTCACCTCGTAACAATGTGTGGACCCAATGAAAACTTTCCCAATATCCAGCAATTCAAAGTTGAAGTGAATCTTAGGTCCCATTCCTTCCCCTTTGATTCGGAGGGGGAGACGGATCTCGCGGCCTTGAAAAAGAATGCAGACTTTATTACCCCAAATTACCCACAACTTTTTTTTTTTGAGACCAAATCACTTTACTGGGGGGCTTGGGAGTAGGGAGAAGCTGCCGAAAGGACGCTTCACAGGAGATCTGACATTCCCAGCACGGCTGGATCTCTCCAGTCTGCTGTGGCCGAGAGCTCCACACCTTGTTATTGGAGAAAATAGTCAAGATTCTTCTACGACTTCCTGTACTGCACTGCACAAAGGGAACTGCAATTTAACTAACACTGAGGATTTATCTCATCTTTAGGAGCCGGAAGACAGCTAGATTGTTGTTTAGGGAACAACCCATATTGCGATTTAGACTGACATTTTAGCAGAAAAAAGGCAATTAAAAAATGTAACCTCCAGGCACAGAAAGACAAATACTTCATGTTCTAACCCATATGTGGAAGCTTAAAAAGTTTATTGCATAGAAGTAGAGAGTACAATAGTGTTGTTGCTTATGTCCAAATGTCCCCTGAAAGCCTTAGGAGGCCAAAGATGTGGTTTTTTGGAGGTGGCTGGATCTAGAGTATGTGATGCTGGATTTAAGAATGCGATGATGGGATTGATTCATGGTGTGATGCTAGGATTAAGGGCGTCTTGCCCTGGATGTACGTGCTGCCTGGCCTAAGGGTGGACAGCCTGGATAAAATGTAAGGGACAGTTCTTGCCACTTGATACTTTGCTGTTTTGATGCCTTCTGCCTGCCATGAACAGTTCTTTTCTTGGTGAGGCCCCTCGGTTGCCCTAGTTTGGAGCAGGCCAACTATCAAGTGAAACCTCTACATACTAACTACAAGAAGGCTTTCCTCTTTTAACTCTGGATGCTAGGCATTTTGTCTCAGCAATGAGAAAAGTAACTAAGACAAACTGATTAGCAGAGTCTAAGAAGGGTCGGAACAAGGGATAAAAGAGGCAGGTTGGTTCACAGGTACAAATCTGAACAACTAATGTGAAAACAACAATATACAATATAATAACCATTGTTGAATTCCTGTCATTTGGTTTAGTGAAACTGTGTATTGTTTCTAATTTTTTTTGTTGTTGGTTTTATTATTATTTCTTTTGCAGCATATATTAGTTACATGACTATTTTTTCCTTTTCTAAAAAGGGTATGGACCTAGTACTATCCTAGATATAAAAAAGAAGAGCTAATTTCTAATAAATAATAAATACTTCAGGACACTAGGGATTAAGTTCCTTTTGAAGCCCCAATGGAGAAGAACTTCCTCAATCAATAAGTTAAAAATGATTCAGAGCTGAGACTCAAGCTTTGTGATGGCTGGCCCAGGTCAAGTTTCTGGTTCACTCAGCCTTACTCTCAAGCTTGGGAGATTGCCAGAGAGCCTACTCCTTGGATGGCTCATAAGTGAGTACCTAGATTTCTTCCCTAACCATTCAAGCTCCATAGCTTCTACCAAAAAGGTGATGTCTTTAAGAATAAAGTGGCCCCCGAAGTCTCTGGTCTTAAGCTCCTTCTGGATGTTGGCCCTATAAATTCTTCCTTGCCTAGTCATTCTCTTTTGCCTTCAAAACGTTTCTTAAAAAATTTTTTGCCTATCTTTTCTAGTTGTTCTTGGAGGAAGGGAAAGAGAGATAGTGGGAAGGAGGGGGGGTTAGGTAAAGATGGAATGGAAGATGGAAGGGAGAAGAGGGTATCCAAATGACCTCGCCCACCATTAATGGAAGTAGAATTTCAAAACAAAGGAATGCACATTTGACATTTTGAGAGCTATAGCCATACTGCCTTCCAAATTGTTTTACTAATTACACAAAAACATCAGTAGTACATTAAGGCCCATGTTTCTCCATATCTTCCTCAGCAGCAGGAATATTATCACTCTCGAACATGCTTTACAGTTTGATGGTTTTCTTTATATTTCTATCATTTAAATCTAAAGTACTTTAAAGAAAAAATATATTTGTTGTGTATGCAACATTTTGAACATTCAAAATACTTTTGATGCTTTGTTAGATTAGCATTACAGCAAATATGGAACAACAAAATGATAAACATTGTTTATTATCATCATTATGCCTGGGATATTGTATGTTCCACTGTGTTGCATTGCTATTTTGCTTCCATGTCATTTTTAAAAATATATTTGGTTGTTACAAGGTCTCACTATGCAGCTCAGACTCATAGTCCTCCTGCTTTCAGCCTCCCAGCACTGGGATTACAGGTGTGCACCGCCATGCCTGGACTTAGTTTCCATGTTTTTAATGCTTTCTCCCCATGACTGTCCTTTTAAAGACAAGGACATTGTCCTTTTGTCCCATTTAGTGCTTGGCAACACAGTGGTCATCAGGCAAGTATTACTTAGATCACTAGGAACAAGAAAAATGACAGTCATAATTGAGTAGCTGCTGACTTATTCAGAAGGCTCCTGTACTCCATTTGATTGATCCCTGGAAAAGAGGTCCCTCTAAAGATCAGGTATTGGGGTATTAGGGCAACAACAATCTAGAATATAAGGAAAACTTCCAGAAGAACCAAACTTTGTCACTCTATTTCATTATTTTAGACTTTTCATCCATTGCAACAATTTTTAACTCGTTGGTCAAGAAAAATGTACTTTGATTGAGATCCAACTTTCGGAATGGCAAAGAAAGAGAACTGCAAATATAACGTGAAATAAATTGCAGGACTATTTATAACTGTCAGGCCTAAAACTTTCTCCATCTGTTACCTTGACTGCCTTACTTTAAAAAAATGGAGATGTGCTATAATAAAGCAGTATGCCAATGTTTCTTTGGGAATTATTAATTACTTCAAAGGAGCGTCTTATTTGTAGCCAGCCACTTCCCCCAGCCAGGACAGAATGGGAACTACAAGTAATAACAAGGCTTGCACTTCTAAGAGTTCATCTAAATTTTAGAGTCACATTATAAATATTATTCCTCCACAAGATTTTCCTGAGCAGATATTTTTTTCTTATTTTGGCAAGAGGCAGCATGATGGACAGGGATAAAAGAACTTCTAAGATTCAAGGACAAATTCCTTATTAATGAAGCAAAATAGTAAAGTATATTTAAAAATAAAGCAATTTCTCATCTATGATTATAGCGTACTGGCTTATACTCAGGAGGAATGATATTCTACAGAGCCCCTTTAATGAGCCTGAAATCCCTGAACGCAAGAGCTTTGTTGCATTAAATACCAGAAAATGCAAACCATGGGCTTTTGAAACCTTGCCATCTGTTATGGTTTAAATGTGTCCCCAACAAACTCAAATTCACATGTTGAAGTCCTAATCCCCAAAGTGATGGCTTTAAGAGGGAAGACTTTGGGAGATGATTAGACAGTGAGGATGGAGCTTCATGGATGGGATTAGTGTTTTTATAAAGGAAGCCTGCAGAGGCTTGTCTGTCTCTTCTATGGAGTAAGGGATTTAGCCAAAAGGCACTGGTAGGTGGCTTTCTATCATGGAAAGAATTCCTGACATAAAGTACCTTTAAGGAAGTAACAGCTTACGTTGCCTCATAGTCCCAGCAGCTTTAGTCCTTGGTTGCTTTGGGCTGGAGGCAGAACAGTACCTCACAGCATGAGTGTGTGTGCAGGACACCTTGTGAGGGCCAGGAAGCCAGGGGCAGGGGTCCACCATCCCCTTTAAGTGCACCACCCAGTGACCTGATGACCTTCAACTAGACTGTCTCCTAAATGTTCCACCACCTTCATTAAACACCACACGCTGGTGACCAAGCCTGTGACACATGGGCCTTTAGGAAACATTTACGATCCAAACTATGGCTAGCACTATGAAGAATGGGCCTTCACCAGGTTCTAAATCTGCTGGCACCTGGGTACTGGGCTTCCTAGCTTCCAGAACTGTGAGAGCGAATTTCCTTTGCTTATAAACCACCTCGTATATGGTATTTTATTACAGCAATGCAAACAGATTAAGATACCAGCCAAGGTACCTTAGATGTTCAATATTATACTCATTCCTGTGTGGCAAGCTAAGAAAAAGAGAGGAAAAACACAAAAAGGAACAACAAACTACCATTATTGCATATCTTGGAACTCTACCCAGAAAACCCAAAAGGATCTATAAACATATTTTTAAAAATTAGTAAGACTGGATAAATAGTTCAGTGGTCTAAGCACCTGCCTGGCAAACTCAAGGACCTGGATTTGATACCCAGTACCACATGCCATGCTGGCCCAAGAATCCTGGGTGTACCGTGCTGGCCCAGAAGCCAGGTGTGGTGGTGTATATTTGTAGTCCCAGTGCTGGGGAGGCTGAGACAGGAGGATCACTAGGAGTCCAAGCTGTATAGTAAGACCCTGTACCAAATAAATAAATAAATAGATAAATTTTAAAAAATTAAAATAAAATTAGACAGAGTAACTTTGAAGATTATCAAACTAATTCTGAGAAGTCAACTGCATTTCTATACTTAGTAACAATAAAAAAATTAATTTTCAGGATACCATTTATAATAGCAACAAGAATATACCTAGGAATGAATCAACAAAGTATGAGTCCACCAAAAATGTATAGGGACTCTAGGAAAACAAAAATAGTGTGATGTTTGTTCAACAGATGGTGTTACCCTTGTGGATGTTGTATACTGCAGAAAACCCACTACATCGGTGGCCCATGGAGAAGAAATGGAAAATGTATGTGCAGAACTCTCAGTGACCAAGGTTACCCAAGTGGCTGTTTGCCATACTAATAAATGTCTGGAAACTAACAGCCATCACTTGAGAACCTCTTGTAATTGTGTAAATCAAAGATAACTTGCATTAATCTTATGTCTCAGTGAATTTAGTATTAAAATGTTTACACAAATTTTTATTTTCCTCAATTATGTATAGCTTTTTTTTAACAGTGGACTCTGTATACTTAAG
The DNA here is from genome assembly GCA_002564285.1 of Tympanoctomys barrerae. Lineage (NCBI taxonomy): Eukaryota > Metazoa > Chordata > Mammalia > Rodentia > Octodontidae > Tympanoctomys > Tympanoctomys barrerae. The sequence continues at coordinate 12,693 of NDGN011515463.1, forward strand.
AATAGCAAATGGAAAATTGTGAAATTTTACAGACATTAATAAAGATGTAAGTAAATGGAAAACTGTAATCTATCCTTGAAAAGATTCAATATCACAAAGATGCCAACTTTCCCCAGTTGATCTATATTTATAAATTTAGTGCTCTGCTAAACAAAATTCCAGAAGAATTTGATGAGTTAATTCTAAAATTTAAATGTCAAGCAAAAGGTTTGATAAAAAAGACATTTTAAGAGAAATATTCCTGAGGGATTTGTACTTTTATTAGAAAGCTATTGGGATTAAGATAGTGTAGTGTGGCAGAAGGTGCAAAATCACAGAGTGAACACAACAGAGTTGTCAAAACAGATGCACACATGTGTGAATTTGATATATGACACAGCTGGTCATGAACATGAATGAGGAAAGACAGACAACGTGTGTGGTGCTAAAACAACTGGATATACACATGGTATCTGATATGCTGAATAACAGTCCCCAAAGATACCCTTTCGTGGTATCTAGCCTAATTTGTGAATCTGTAAATATCACCTTAGATATAAAAAGATTAAGGTGATTAAGGTAAGAGTGTTTAGATGAGAAGCTTATCCTAGATTACTGGTGGGCTCTAAAGGTAATAATGAGTGGCCTTAAATGGAAGGCTGAGGGACCTTTGATACCGAAGAGGAAAAGCTGAGGCAATGATGTAAGCAGATAGGAAAAATGGAGGCAAATGCCAAGAAATGTTGGCAGTTTTAGAAGCTACAATAAACACAGAATGGATTGTATCCAGGAGTCTCCGGAAGAGACCAGCCCTGCTCATCCTTTGCTTTCACCCAGTCAAACTGAGTTTGGACTCTACCCCTAGAATTATCCAAGGTAAGCGTGTGTTGGTTTAAGCCAACAAATTTGTGGCAACTTGCTAGAGCAGCCGTAGGGAATGAATGCGAGGGCTTAACTCTGCTCTACAAAAACCAACTTAATTTCTTAAATGTGATGGTTAACTACCAAGACGTTTCAGGAGACAATATTAAAGAATATCTTTTTTAGCATGGGGCAGAGAAAGGGATTTTAAATAATACCAAGTGTGCAAACTGTAAAGATGAAATTCTATTACAGTTAAAGTAAGGAACCTTATTCACCAAACTCACCATAATGGAAATTGAAAAAATAAAACACAAATTGGGAGAAGACATTTGCTACACATCTAAAAGCTGATTTAGTGCTAGAATAAATCCAGAACTGTGACAAATCAACCAGACAAATGCAACGTAATAGAAAACTGGGCAACGGGGAAACAATAATTTCTTAGAAAATAAAAACACATGTTATTTTCTGTGACATCATGAAGTTTGTAAATGCAGATATGCTAATCAAAACACCAGTAAGATTTCATTTCACACCTATCAAAGGAGAAAAACTTAAAAATTGATCAATACTAAGGTCACTTAAGGTTATAGAATAAAATTATGCACACTCACACCCTGCAGGTGGGAGAGCAAATTGGCGGAAGCCCTTCAGGGAAGCCTGCTTATCCAGTAAAGCCAAGTATGCGCATCCTGTGTATTCCAGAGACACCATTCCCCAGGATCGATCCTAGAACTTGGTTAGATACCAGGATGTGTGTTCATGTATGTTCACAAGAGGATTATTTTTAATAGTATAATAGCATTAAACTAGAAGCAGTACAATTCTTCCAGGAGTGGAAATTCTGTACATTGCAGCAAAAGAATACAAAACATTACTACTATATGCCACATGTAAATCTCAGAAAAACTAGTGTAACATGTATATAAAGTTTAAACATGCAAAAAAAAATTTGTAATTATAATGCATGTACATGTGCAGCTATAAAAACAATATAAAGAAGAAAATGATTTATTGACAAAGCTTAAAATAGATATTCACCTCTGAATAGAGGAAAGAAGAATACAGATGAACCTTTGAAACTTCGGGAAATTCCTGTTTCTTAATGTTGGTGTGTGGGTTTGTATTTGCCTATATTTCTGTTATCCTTTACATCTTACTTATATATCTATTATGATTTCAATCTGAAGTAATCCCCTAAAGGCTCCTGCATTGAGGGCTTGTGTTCCCCATGCAGCAACGTCCAGAGGTGGGGCCCAGTAAGGTGACTGGGTATGAGGCTGTTAATCTCATCAACGGGTTAATTCAGTGATGGGCTGGTCACTGAATGGGCTCCTCAGAGGAGGGACCCACGTGGAGGCAGCAGGCCACTCCAGGCACGCCTTCCAAGGGTCCATCTTGTCCCTGGTCCCTTGCACTGTCTGCTTCCTGACTGTCCTAAGGGTGCAGCTTGCTTTGATCACGTGGGGCTTCCACTTCCACAAATCTAGAAACTATGGATCCAGCCTATCTTGGCCTGAAGCCTCTAACATCAGGAGCTAAACCAAACCTTTTTTTTAAACCTCTAAATTGGATTACTCAGGTATTCTGCCACAGTGAAGAACAGCTAGCTAACACTACAATACAAATACAAGTATTTCTCTTTAACAAGTTCTGTTCTTGCTACTAGGTCAGAGGTGGGGCCTAGAAAGGTTGGACCTAGAAAGGACATGAAATGAAATGAAATGATACCTCAGTGAGGAATTGTATATAGTATGTTCACCACAAATTTCAGAATAAAGAAAGGGTCAAGGGAAACTCCAATTTGATGATTTTGCTTTCATTTGCATAACTCTTACATGTAGTACTATAATGTGTAATGGAACATAAAAGCTATAGTACCGTACTGCACAGTACAATCAGCAAAATTATGGTGCTGTGTAAACAAGGTGCACTGAACAAAAAAGACCCTGAGGATCTATCAAGATGCACAGAGTCACACAGAAAAATAGGGCTAAGGGTAAGTCTAAGCAGTGAGTGATTAAGCCTGAACAGTCATTAAATAGGTAAGTTGTTAAACAAGGACTATCTATCTCTTTCCATCATTTCAATATAAATTAAGAAAAAATTGCTCAGATGTGTTAACTAAAGCAATTCATTGTACGTTTGTGTGCACAAAATGGTTTAATATATGAGTATTTCTTGGAACTTCGCTCTTGTCAAAATTTTCACATTTAATAATAATGACATAAATCATCTGACCTAATTGTCTAAGTGAAAACAATCTCGTTATATGTATGTAATATGGGTAAGCAAAAACATGTTTTCTTGAGTTTTAATGACAAAATGTGTGTGTGTTTACAGTCCAATACTGACTGTTTGAGAAGACAGATTTGTCTCATGCTTTCCTTGTTTAAGACCTATTGTGCATTTTCAACTCGCTTTCCCCCATTTCCCCTGATAGTTTAGTCCTTCGTTGGTCCCAGAGTTTGTTTCTATTAGATACCCAGGACAACCACCAACTAGGGACCAATTTAAATCATATTTTTAGAATCTTTATCATATTATTCTGTTGTTTATATTACAGTTATATTCATAGCAGTGTAGGAAGAAAAATGTAAGCTGTATCTAATATTGTCTGTCATCTTTACTTGCTAAAAACTAGTATATCCATTAATAAACTTACACATGATGTGTTTAAAATGTTTTGCATTATACAGAAATATTTGATGAGTTGTTATATAGATGTCTTAGGAAAAATGGGTGTATTTTTTGGATGGGCTGGAACATGACAATTACTTCTAACAGTTATAATAATAGAACACAGGTTGTGCCATTTTATCGAAACTATTGTCTTTTTATGGGATGGTGCAGTTCAGACAGGGGACAGGATGTGCCACAACATGGCACTGAAATCTTGGATTCAGAATCCCTGCAGGCAACTCTCCTAAATTATCCAAATTCGAGCTTCCTCATTTAAAAAGTAAATACAGTATCCAGTCTACCTTACTTAGTTATCAAGAGGCTTAATTGAAATTAATATGTGAATGTCTTCGCATTTGTATTTATGTACATAAATTATGTAAATTTGAATTATGACAGCATTAAATTAAGTATCAGGAAGGAAAGATGAACTATGAGTATAAAGAATTAAAACAGAAGGCTGACCAAATAGCTCAGTGGATTAAAACACCTGCAAGCAGGTGCAGGGGCCAGGGTTTCGATCCCTGGGCCTGCCGTGCCGGTCCCGCTCCCAGGGCTCCCTGAGATGGTGAGTGAGACTGGGCGTGGTGGCGCGCACCTATAATCCCAGCTCTTGAGAGGCTACAGGCAGATCACTATGAGTCCAATCTAGTAGTGAGACCTGAACATCCTGTAGACCCTTCCTTAAAAAATTCAAAAGAAAAAAAAAAGAATTAAAACAAACAGAAGTCCACACAGGAGAAGTGATAGGCTGAATAATGGCCTCACACATATGCACATCCTAATTCTGAAATTTGTAAATATTATCTTATGTAGCAAAAGGAAGAAATATCAAGAAATGTGGTTGAGGTAAGAAGTCTTAGATGGGGAGATCATCCTAGATTATCTAAATTACTACAGTTGAAACATTGTCTGGAAGGCCAGAAATTTGGCTTAGTGGCACAAATGCCTTCCTGGCAAGTGCAAGGTCTTGAGTTTGATTCAAAAAAAAAACCAACCAACCAACCAAACAAACAAACACAAAGCATATTGTCTTCAAATCAGATAGTGGTGATTCTCTAAGTATATATATTTTATTTTCTAAAGTTGTTTTAGCTAATCTGGGTTATTTGCAGAAGAATTCCATAGGAATTTTAGAAGGACTTTGTTAAGCTCTATTTTTAAAAAGCAGCTTGAATTTTAATTTTGATTGCATTAAATCCATAGATGAATAAGGGGAAATGACATTTTAACAATATTGAATTTACCAACTTATGCTTAACATAAAGTTTCCCATTTCTCTAGGTTTTTAATTTCTCTCATCAATGTTTTATAGTTTTCAATATGCACGTCCTGCATACCTTTTGTCAAATTATCTGTCCTTCATATTTCTTAAGGCTATTGTAAGTGATACTGCTTTTTAAAATTTTAGTTTCCCATTGTTTCTTGTTTAGTATATAGAAATACAATTGGTTTCTATTTGAATCCTCTATCCTGCAACTTTGTTACTTGCTTTTTAATCCTCATTTAATGTGCTAGGGAGATAGCTCAATGGCTTGAGCACCTGCCTGGCAAACGTGAGGTCCTGAGTTCAATCCCTGGTACCAAAAAAAAGCTTATACACTTAAAATAAATATTCTCTCGTATTACTTCCATAGATTTTGCTTTAATAAAACACAGATGAGACCTAAGAACCCCCATTTTTTAATGAGTAGTGAGAATGTTTCTGATGTCTGTAAGGACATTACTTTGAGAAACATCTGAAAATTGTTAACTACATTAACTTCCGACAACATGGCCAAGTCAGCTGACTCAATCCATTCTTCCATCCCCAATAGAAATGAAGGAAATTAGATTAAAATATGCTAAATGCACATTTTATATTTTTTATCTAGGCTCCAAATGAGGGAAGGAAAACATTGGGTATTAGAAATAAAAATAGAATTTTGCTAGCACAAAAAACTACATGGTAACCCAAAGAAGGCCGTGAAACTTGTCTAGTGGCTCCAGTTTTAATCTTATATATAGAGAGGACATAAGGTCTCATTTGGGGATGGATCATTAAACTAAGATCTTTGCACAAATCCAAGACTCTAGAAATCTCCCACTTTCCAAAAAAGGAAAGTAGGAAAATTCCACCTGTTGGCCTAGAGAAGCAGAAACCAAGCTCAATTTCTAGCTAGTACTCTGAATGCGAAAAACAGGCTCCTAGGAGAAATCAAAGTTCCAGGTACTGGTTTGTAAACCAAATGTATACTGTCTGATACAAGAATTAAAGAAGCTGAGACAATAAAAACCTTAGCGCCTTTGGCAGAACACATAAAATACCGTACTTCTTTGAGGAAGTATTTTCTTTTTTATGTATTTAGTACAGGGTCTAGAGGGTCTTACTACACAGATTGGACTCGTAGTGATCTTCTTGTTTTCCAGCCTTCCAAGTGCTGGGATTAGAGGCACGCACCCCTGTGCCCAGTCCCAGTTGCTGTCTCAGCACGCCCCAGGGGCGAGGCCGGCATGGCAGGCTGGGGGATTGAACCCCCAGCCTCTGTGTCTGCCTAAGCAGGTGCTTTAATCCACTGAGCTATCTGGCTGGCCCTGAGGAAATATTTTCATAACCTGGTACCTCTGTTAAAAATGGTTCATAATATAAATATTTCAAACCATCCAAAGGAACAAGCCATTATGAGAAAAATCATTACTACAAGTATGAAATAGCAGCACCAGTTTTTGAGATAATAGAAAACTCTCACAGAAACTCTAGTATAGTATTTGTAAAATCTTTGAAGGGATAAATGAAGAAATAAGAACCATAATTATGGAAGAAAATATCGAAATAGTAAAACTATATACAATTTCTAAAAGCAAAAACAATTGCAAGAAATAACAGTAGATGAATAACCAAGGAATAGATACAGCTGAAGAAAGAATTAGTCAACTAGATATCTTAGAAAAATAGTCAGAATCCATCAGAAATAGACAAGGAGATTAGAAATGTAAAGCAGTTCTGAGACGGTCATTCCAGGGAATACAGTTATACAAAACAGAAAGAAAACTTAGATGATGAGAGTGTTAGTCAGTTTTTCACTGTGTGAAAAAATACCGAGAAAAACCACTTGGAGGAGGAAAGATTTATTTAGGCTCGTGGCTTCAGAAATTTCAGTCCAACGTGGGGTGGTTCCCCTGCTGTGGTCCTGAAGTCAAATGGAGTATCATGGCAGAATGGGGTGACACAGCAAATTGTTTGCTTCATAGCAGCTGAGGAGCAGGGTTAGGAGGAAGGAGTTGGAGAGGAAGGGGCTAGGGAAAGCTGTAGCCCCCAGGGTCATTCCCCCATCACCTATTCCCTTCAACGAGGCCCCAAACTCCCACGTTTCCATTGCTTCCGATAATGCCAGCAGATTATGACCACATCGATGGATCAACCTACAGATACAGTGACATGCTTCACGATTCAGTCACCTCCACAAAGCTCCACCCCTAACCATGAGACTTTGAAGGAACAATTTAGATCTAGACCACGAGAGAAGAAAGCACTGAAGAGATATTTGCTGCACATTTTTTAGGCTTGATGAACAATTTTTAATTTGAAGATGTATATCAAATACTAAGCAGACTAGAAAGGCAAATCTATCACAGTGAAACTGTAGAACCTCAAAGCATGAAGAGTGTTCAAATACAGTATCAATCATAGAGAAACGACAGGGAATGTTAAAGAAATGACAGTCTGCAGTACATTTCTTATATCAATAGTTCTGTCCACTGTCCACACGGACAGAGCAAGTGGCCACAGGGAGAGGCCACAGGCAGAGGTTCCAGCCACCAGCTGCAGGTGAGGACCCTGCCAAGAGCCAGAATAAGCTGCTAAGACGCAGGGGAAAGGAGAGCTATAAATTGCCAGCAGCCTCCCTCTCCAACTGCTCCAGCTAACACCATGTGGAGAAACGAGGACCTACATTTGCTGCACCTGGACCAAAGTGCTGATCTTAGAGCCTAATAAATGATTGCTAAGTGGTTTCAGCTGCTAAATTTAGGGAGCTCTGTTATGCGAACTAGATAAAGGGCACAAGGTGACAAGGAAATCGGGGATTATATTCGACTCACATATCAAGGACGTTGAGAAATATGCCTTTTTGGTAGGATATGATTTAGCAGATCAGGGCATGATAACAGGGATGAGAATGGTGATTTGGTAAGGTTGAAGGAAAATGAACACTGAGTTAATAACTATTCTGAGTTAATAAACCCACAATGGTATTTACTGTGATGTTTTAAAAATGTATTTGATACAGGCTCTCACTGCACAGACTTATAGTGATCTTTCTGTTTTCAGCCTTCTTATTACAGGTGGGTGCTGGGATTACAGGTGGGTGCCACCACGCCAGGTCTCTGTGCTGGCTCAGTGCTCCCCGGGGCAGGGCCAGCAAGCCATGTGTACAGGGGATCGGACCCTGGTCCCTGCGCTCACCTAAGCAGGCACTTAGTCTGTTGAGCTATCTCACTGGCCCTTTACTGTGAGTTTTAATAAGTGGTGAAGCTAGTTTCTATTTTTTTTTCTAAATTTCTTAGACAATCCTAGTTCATTTATATATCCCATGAAAATGTTGGGATTAGTCAATTGATTTAAAAGTTGTTATTGTTACTGAGAACACACTGCATTTACCAAACAATTTGAACAATTGATCATTTGACTTTCATGTCCCAAAGTACAAATATCCTAGCTACTTGTGCAAGTGTTCTTAGATCTGGCCTATATGTAAATAGATATTGGTATATTATCCTTAACATTTAAAATATTTGGTAATTAGAAATATAATTAATTTATACTTTGCTTTTTAAACTTCTTAATCTCTCAGTTGGCAATGAAATAGACGGGGAAGAAACAATTTCTTACTCATGGAACTAAGAAACTTTACTTTATATGAGGATGCCACTGAAGAATTTTGAGAAAGAAACCCTACTAATATGTGCAATATTACTTATTGCTCTGAAAACTCAAATGTTTTTAATAATTGAGGTTACCTAGTTTTCCTAAATGTAGCTTAATTTTTGTCCTTTAATTCAGTTAAGGTAAAAATCAAAAGCCCAAACTATTCTAAAACTTCAGATTTTTTTTTATAGTGTACAGAACAAAGGATGGATAGCCAGGTTTCATGTTGAGTAGGTCTTGAAAGGAAGTGGATGCTTCCGGAATCACCGCCAGCACTCTTCTGCTCTATATCTGACTCTGCAGTACCCACGATGTCTAGTAAGACACATCAGTTTATTTATTTTTTACTTTTTTATGTATTTAGTAGAGGGACTACACAGATCAGACTCGTAGTGATCTTCCTGTTTTCAGCCTCCCAAGCACTGGGATTATAGGTGCGTGCCACTACGCCCAGTGTTATTCGCTGTCACAGCATGCCCCGGGGGCAGGAGCGGCCAGTACTCGGGGGGTCAAAGCCTGGTCTCTGAGCCAGCATAAGCAGGAGCTTTAGTCCACTGAGCTATCTGGCTGGCCTTACACATCACAGCTTAAATCAGAAAACACTGCTTCCTTTTGAGGGTCCCATATACTAATCCAAAACAAATGCATGCAGCTTCGCTTTCTGTTTATTTTTTTATTTTTATTTTTTGCCTTTTCTCTTTAAGTTTTTTTTAAAAAAGATAACTGTTTTGATTCAGTTAGATGAAAGATTCCAAGATTCAGATCCAGCCATGATCAAATCTTTATAGCTACCTAGCAAACTGATTTAACTACTTCTAAGTAAATCTGCTTTTTAAAATGTAGAAACATTGTCCAGTTTCAGGTTGAAATTAAAAATATCTTAGTATCCTGTACCAAATAAATAAATAAATAAATAAATAATTTCAAAAAATTAAAGAAGAAAATATCTTAGTGATGTTATCTGTGTCATAATCAGCTCCGAGCATGCTACCCCCCTGCTGAGATGTCTACCATGACTCCCAGCTGCCATCGGCCTCATGTCTGATGTCCCCCGTCTGGCTTTTGAGGCTGTGCTCTACGAACTGGGTCCTTCTCTCCATCTGCGTCTACACTTCAGCAGCTGCATCCTGAGTGCTTGGAGGTCTGAGCATGCTCATCTATGTGCCTTTCATAGTAGTTCTCTATGGATTTTTACAAAGTTTTTCCATGTTTAATATATCCCACCTCTTTTGGCTTTCTTTTGAACTTGACTAACAAGTACTTTGAGAATCATTTTCCCTGAGGAGCCTTCCCTTGATGCCCCAGGACAGATCTTGGGGTGCTGGTGCTCTTCTATGTAGATGAAGCACTCAGACTGATTCCAACTATGTATGTTTCAAGACAACATAAACATGTATTATTTAGGGGTATATACACGTAGAGATAAAAACTATAAATCAGAGCAAAGAAGTTGGGCATGGTGGCACACACCTATAATCCCAGCACTTCGAGGTTGAGGCAGGAAGGTTTTTGTGAATTCAAGACCAGCCTGGGCTACAAAGTGAGCTCAAGGCCAGCCTGAACTGTATAGCAAGACCTTGTCTAAAAAAAAAAAAAAAAACACACAAGCAAAGAAATAATGGTTCTAAAGGACCGTCAGAGTGATTGGGAGTTGGAGGTGTGTGAAGCTTGTGATTGGACAGGGACACATACAGGTTTCTAGGCAGCTGAGATATCCCATTACTGACCTTGGTATCAGCTACACCGTGTTTGCCTTATTATTTATTGTACTGTGTCTGTATTTGTATTAGTTTCCTATTGCTGCTACAACAAGTTAGCACACACTTAGTCACTTATTGTACAAATTTATTAAAGTTCTGAAGTCATAAGTCCAAAGTGAGTCTTGGTGGGCTAAAAGCAATATTAGCATATTTTAATTTTCCTTTCTGGAATCTATGAGAGAAAAAATCTATTCCTTTTACCTTTCCTGTGGCTAGAATCTGTACCAATTCTTTGCTCTTTCCATCTTCAAAATCAGAAATGGATGGCTGAGATTTTCCCCAATCACATCTCAGATATTGAGACCAGTATTTAAGGAAACTTGTGGTTATATTAAGTGATCCACATGATCCAGAATAATCACATTACCTTAAGATTAGCTTGTTACTAATCTAAACCCTTAATTCCATCTGCTGCCTTAGTTCCACTCTACTATGTAATATAGCATGTCTATATAACTTAGTCACTGGTTCTGAAGATTCTGGAGATTAAGACACAGATATCTCGAAGAGGATCTATCTATCTATATATCATCTATCTGTTTGCTTTGAGACAAGGTCTCACTATATACTTCACACTAAACTTAAATACACTAGATAGCCCAAGATGGCCTTAAATTTGTAGCAGTCCTCCTGTCTCAGTGTCCCAAGTGCTGGAGTTATAGGCATGGGCCACCACATCCAGCCCACTACAATATCTGTTGCATAAATGTATGAATTTGTGTTCTATTTAATAATGAGATGATGTTCCAAGTAATACTTAAAAAGTAATGTTATAATGGTGTATTCTACTTTTTAAATGTGCAAAGCCACGAGCCAGAAGTATACACACGTGTGTTTGCTTCACTTCCATGTGCCGTAGATATAGGAAACAAAACAAAACAAAAGAAGGGAAGGAGCCTGTCTGCCTCAGAAGTATTTCTTAGTGACTGAAGACCAGGAAGCTTTGCCAGCTCAGTGAAGATAATAGTAAGGAATCATCAACAGCTCTTGAAAAGACACACAGAATTGCATGGAATTTACAGAAAAGATAATATGGAATTACTATGTAAACAAAGCCCATTCTTGGCACTCCTATCTTTTAATAAACTGCTAACAAAATAAAGAAAAATGTCATGCAGATGGAAAATTATACTATTCGTTTTACCCAGGATGTGAATTCTGTGACAGAATTCAGAACTACAAACAAAGCAACAGCTGAAGATGGCCAGTTGTGCAACGTTTGGGAACCTCCTGGAGAGCAACAAACTCCTTGGCACACGGCCAACCACAGGCAACATCCTGGGGGCCAGAGGTGGGAGGGAGACCCCACCACCTGTGGCACGGGGGCTTCCGTATGAACACCCATGGACTAGCATTTCTTTCAAGCCATTAAGAAGCTCGAAATAGAAGCTACTGGTCTGAAGTGTGGGTATAGATTGTTAGTCCAGAAACTCCTACTCTGTTCTACATTCATCTCGGGGCTGCCTTGAGAACCACACATTGGTGCTCAAGTAAGAGACCAGATCGAACTACAATTCATTTGCTCATTTACTTATTTTTAAGTTAGTTCACTTTAATCAATATCTATCAAATAGCTTCATTTTCTTGGTGCTAGGAGCAGAAGACACATATTACGATTTCCAACATTAAGAATTTCAAGAACAACCACAGTGATACTATTTTGCCTAGGGATGAACACATAGGTGGTAAAATTATATATAAAAGGAAGAAAATGAGGCTCATGAAAGTTAGGTGATGGGTGCAGCCAGGGAAGGTGTGAGAAACATGATCAGAATAGACACACAGCTGGGGAAGTGGGGGACACAACTTGGGTCCGGAAGTCCTTTCTTCTGCACATTCTTAGACTGCCTGACGTTTTCTACACAGATGAAGGTGACTGCACAGCGACAGACGGAAGCCATGTGGGATAGGGCAGAAGAGTGCAAGTGTTGCAGTTTGAAGGACTTCAGGGATTGTGCCTCACTCCTACTTGTTCTCCGGGTTTAACATAACCACGGCAGCCATACTTTAGTTGGGAACTTGTCAGTCCCAAAGAGCCATGTAGCACAGGCCACTTTCAAATGTAAATGCATGTTCTTGTTCTTACATAGGAATGTAAAATCACGGGTTGGAAAACTTCAGAAGGGACTTGATGAATGCATAGAGGACTAATAACTGACACGGCAGGTAATTTGTGGAAGACATGCTCCTAAGTAAAGGAAACTGCAAGTTATTATCCTCAGATCAATAAGAAGAAATTGTATCTGTAAAAGAATAATGAGCTATACAAGTGAACAGAAAACAAAATATGATGGTAGAAGTAAAAGATGCCTTAGAAGTTTGTCAGAACAAAACTTGAGCCCAGTTTCTTCTAAAGCAATAGACAATGCTAGCTTAGCAGTTGATCCTACTTCATCTGCATGCAAAGCAGAAAAAAAGAAAAACCAAGATACTCTGAGTTTTTGAGTAATACTCGTATTTTTGCAAGAAAGTACCAAAATGGGGCTAGCAAGATGCTCAGAGGACTGAGCGCCTGCATAGGCAAGCACAGGGACTGGGATTCAATCCTCCACACCACATGCCTTGCTGACCCTGCCCCAGGGTGCGCTGAGCCGGCTACTGAGACTGGGCATGGTAGTGCATGCCTGTAATCCCAGCACTGGGGAGGCTAAAACAGGAGGATCGCTATGAGTCTGAGCTGTGTAGTGAGACCCTATACCAAACACACACACACACACACACACACACACACACACACA
>NDGN011515469.1:9536-22433 GCA_002564285.1 Tympanoctomys barrerae
AGAAAGAAAGAAAGAAAGAAAGAAAGAAAGAAAGAAAGAAAGAAAGAAAAGAAAAGAAAATTTATCATTGCCTAATGATACTCTAAGCAGAGGACTGATGATTTTTTATTTCTGATACAGACAACTGTGAACACGTAGACAGCATTTTCTTTGCTAAATGTGTGGTCATGTTATATACCACTAGTAAAATGAATGCACCATTTTATTATTAGTTCCACTTTCCATTGTGTGTTCTCTGTTTTGCTGCAAGTACCCATCAAATATACACAGATATGCCACACTACTTAGTAAATGGAAGCACTTCTCTCTTAAGAAAAGCTTTCTTTCATTATTTCTCATTGATTCCACTTATGAAAATGGAGGCAAACAAAAATGGAGGAAATGTGTTTCAAGTTCACTAGAGAAGGAGCGCTAATGGGGGAGAGAAAGTGAGCTAGCTCGAAGATGCCTTGATCAATGTCCCAAGGTTTCTCACATACCATTCCTAGTATATCTGGGTTACATGCAAGTAAATACTAAATGCTACAGTATTCTTTTAACACAAGAGTTATCAATTATATTGTTATCGTGTTGACATGAAAATACCTAGTTCATCTAATATCTCTTTCAAGTTTATTTTAATTTTGCACTTTGACTGTGCATAATATTCAAATCTATTAAAATTGGGGCTGCGGAGACAGCTTAGTCAAACAAGTGTTTGCCTGGCAAGTGCAAGGGTCTGAGTTCAATCCCTGGCTCTGGAAAAAAAAATCTATTAACATGGTGTCTGTGACAGCTCTTTTTCCAATTAACTTAGCATAAAGATAACTTCCTGCATCTGAGATGCTGCTCCATGAGCTGCAAGATGACCTTGGCAAAGTGAACATTCTTTGGTTCCCAATGACCTCATACAACAAGAGGAAACTTAGTCATTATTTCTCCTTTGAAGGCTGCTGTAGAGAATAAATGATTGAATGTGCAAAGTGCTTAGGATAGTGCTTGACATCAGAAGAATTTATCCCTATCTGATGTTATTATTTGTTTTTGCATTTCTGTATTGTTAAGCTATGTATTATTTTTATGCAGGATATAAGCCCTTTAGTTGCATTCCTAAAATTTCATTTTTACCCCTTCTCATGATAACAGAAGTGCTTCGAATTGGCACCTTTCAATATTCTGGTATTTCAAAATGCTGATTTCTCTGAAGACAACATTTTAAAAATTCAAAATCCTTCATGCTATCAGATTAATGCTAGATAGCCTTTATAAGGATGTAAAAATGAAATACAGAATCCATGGTTTACATCCACGCGTGCCGATGGGAGACCACCGAGTGGTTAGTGCTTGCTGCACACTGACAGCCTTTCCAATACTCACTCATGAGTCTCTTCCAAAGCATGGCTGAAATGGACATCTGAAGAGCAGGTGCGCATCCAGGCGCTGAGCTGGAATATGTAATATAATTTCTGAATTTACTTTGCCAGGACTGAAAGGATAATACACCAGTGCCACCTAGTTGTCCAAATACAATGTGCTACATATTTATCCTTAAAAGAAATTATGCGGCTATAATAAGTAGGAATATAAAATTTTATTTTTTCTTAGCCCTACACTGTCTATTTATTTTAACAAATAGTCTTCCTCTCCAACTGATTAAAGTGATATATTCAAGGTTCAGTTTGTGGGAGATATGCCTCATGTTTATTCTACTTATACAAGAGAGTTAGCAAATTTCACATACTAATTTTCAATAATTTGCTTTAATTTTTCTAGTGTATGAATTATTTAACATGCTAGCTCCATCAGCATATATTAGTTATATATTACTGAAGACTTAAAGATATGAGCTTCATAGACTAGACATAGATTTTCCATTAAAATTAAGGCAGTACAGTATCTGGGATATTCTGGAGGTTATAAAATGTATTTTGGGGATGGCCAGATAGCTCAGCAGACTAAAGTAGCTATTAAGCAGGCTCAGTGACCCGGGTTCAATCCCCTGTGTGCCGTGCTGACCCCCTCCAGGGCATGCTGAGATAGCAAATGAGACTAGGCGTGAGGGCATGTGCCTGTAATCCCTGTACTTGGGAGGCTGAAAATAGGAGGATCATTATGAGTCCGATCTGTGTAGTGAGACCTTGTACTAAATAAATTTTTAAAAAGAAGAAAAACACATTTTGTCTCACTTTGCAGAGATTTGTTAACCCTACAATGAGGTACACAGTTTTCCTTCAGCCTGCGAAGTGCTACAGTATGGCTGAAGAACACATATTTGGCACAAATGACTTGCGCCCCAGTGCTACAGGGTCCAGGCTGGAACTGAGCAGGGAAGGAAATAGGCCTGGGAGTTATTTGACAGCCAGATGGGGTCATAGTTTAGGAAATCTGAGGTGAAAGAAATTCTGCCACTAGTTGAGTTCAAGGTAGCTAAGGGCTCCAGCGTCTAGACAAGTCAAGGCAGGAGTGGGGGCGTGCAAGGATGGGCTGAGTGTGTAAGACTTCACCTAGCTGTGAACTATGTCCATCTGCTGCTCCAATTTCAAGATGAAGAAAATAAAAGCCACATGATTGGTGAATCATAATCCCACCTACTTTCATCAGTGGAGTCCTCCTGTGTAGAATTTTCTTCCTAACCATTGAGTTTCTTTCTCTACTGAGTAGGTTAGGAAATGATTTGTCTACACTGACCAGTTATTACTAGCCAAGAGCACTCCAGTGGGTGCTCCAGCTTGGAACAAGGTACAGAAAAAAGTCCAATAAACCACAAGATTTGAATAAACATCAGTTCAGCTAGAAAGAAACATTAGCTCCTTCCTCTTCTCCTGGGTACGTCAGAGTAAGACCATTTCCCCGTCACAGAGCAGAGTTACCCACGATGCTACATCCTCACCACCTTCTGTACGACACTGCTTGTTACAATACTTAGATCTCACTACCTGGGAACAGTTCTGGAAGGTTCACATGGATTCTTTGCTTCACCCGCTTCCTTCTTGCCTGCGGGTAATCTCACTGTGCATCTGAGCTGTAGGTAGACTTCAGCACCCACGCCTTGCTAGCACCAGAATTGTTTACAAGCAACATTTGTTTAAGGAAGCAAGATACTTTGCTCAAGTAACTGTGTGATTTCTGAGTTTTCAGAAAAATCTAAGTTTTTGCAGGAAGAGACAGACGGAACATAAATATGCAGACATTAATAATTTATATTCAATAACAAAAATATTTATGTTAGTAGGTCCTTTTGGTACTAGTTTAAAACAAACAAAAAATCGCCACTTTTGTAGTTTAAATATACAGTTGGCATACAGTAAGAATATACTTGACTTTGAGTAAGATATGTACTATTTTAAGGCCTCTGGGAATATTCTGATTTAATTAGATGAACTCTCAGTATTCTGAATGTCTACTACAGGTTTACATTCCACTGATGATTGATAGATAGCTCACAAGAAAAGTGGTAGAAAATAGGAAGAAAACCTCAAATGCTGCTTCTTAGCCATCACTCTCTCTTTGCTTTTGTGAAGCATGGTTTTACTTAAACTAATGTAATTCTCTTCTTACCCTGCCTCCATCCTTGCCTCTTTCTTCCCTCCCTTCCTCCTCCCTTCCCTTCTTTTCTTCCTTCCCTCCTTTTTTGTTTTCACTTGAACAATTTCCTTACTAAACATAAAGTCAAGTTTCTAGCCCATCTTGTGTCCCTCATTAGAAAATGCAAACAAAATGCTTAGAAAACCTAACAATTACGAAGACCAGCTTAAAATAAAAGATAATATTTACAGCGATCGCTCTTATTTGCTAGGATGAAAGTAAATTTAAAACAGGAAATATTTTAATTTTTCAGAAATCTCTGAACAAGCAACCAAACTAAACCAAACCAAAAAACTAAGGAGATAAAGAACAGTCTTATTTATTTATTTATTTATTTATTTTGGTGGAACTGGGGATTGAACTCAGACCCTTGTGCTTGCCAGGCAAGTGCTTATTCTACTGAGCTATCTCCCCAGCCCCAAGAACAATCCTATGTTTTGAAAGTACCACAATCTATTGGATTATATTAACATCATATCTACAAAATCTTTAGATAGTAAAGAGCATTTTTAATTTAACTGATCAGCACCCTTAGATATCCATAGCTATAGACGAGGGAGTCTCTTCTAATACTAAAAATGGAGACTTCATAGCAATTAGAGATTAAAAATAGTGGACATATTCAATTACATAGACCTTGCTATGGGTTCTGCAGTATAATCTAACTAGTTAATATAAACTTGTACCTTGAATATATAACTGGAGCATATGTAGTTAAATGTTCATTGAGCCAGGAGATAGCTCAGCAACATAGCTTCTGCCTGAAAAGTGTACGGTCCTGAGTTTGATTCCCAGTCCAAAAAGAAAAAGAAAAGGTTCATTGAGATTAACATAAGATATGAATAAAACTAATAAAGCATAGGATTGGAATCAGCTGCTCGTCATTTTACCCACAGTACCACAATGGAGTTCTTGGCTTATAGAGTGTACAGATGGAATACTGATTATATTTCTCCAAAATTCATAGGATGGAAGTTAAGTGGATGTGACTGCATTAAGAGGTGAGACTCTGTGGCAGAGATCACATCCAAGGGCTCTGCTCTTCTGAATGGAGCATAAAGGGGGTAAAGTTGCATTTTGGCCTGTTCTTCCTCTGCTATTTTGTTAGACAACTTTGGTCCCCTTTGAGGCTGAGACGAGGAAGAGGGAACCAAGCTTTCACCAGACTGCTGGCTCCTGTCTCCTGAGTCTCCAGACTATGAGAAATAAATTTCTATCAGTAAAAAATGGCCAAGTCTATGAAGTTCGGCTACAGCAGGACAGAGCTAGACACAAGCCTATGGCAGAGGCTGCTACCTGAGCACCAAGCCTATTGCCTCAGTTGCAGGTCACAGCCTGGAATCACAGTAAAACTTAAATTGTTCTTTCTCCAGTGTAGTAAGGCACACTAAACGGCTGTGAGTGGAAGCGCCGTGCTTAGGGTCCTGCCTTGTTTTTCATTTTAATTTCCTGTATACTTTCTAGTTGTCTTTATAATGTACCAATCATGAGAACCTGAAAATTCAAATGGTAAGAATGACAGAGCTTCAAGATAGAAAAGAGCTGTGTCCCTAAGCAACAATGTGTAGGAAAGTTGCTCTCGGGCTAGGACCATGGTTTTCCAGTTCTTTTTCTCCTGTAATTATAATAAATATGTTTTTATGCATACTTCAAACAGTTATTTTATACATCTAAAGTAATGGTTCTCATAGAAATCGTAGGTTTAATTTTGTTAAGTTGCTTTGATTTTGGAATTTATGTTTTGCAGCAGGTAGTAATACCTTAAGCAATACAGAAATTATTACCTTAGAGTGCTATTGTAAAGTACAAATATTTGATATTATCTTAGTAGGAAATGAAAACAGAAGGTTGGAAGAATACAAAGCTATGTATTAGCGAGCACACACATGATAACTATGTGGCCCATGGTTAGTGGAAGAAAGAATAAAGAGAACTCTAGGTGAAATTAGTAGAAAAAAGCAGAGTGGTAGTGGATAAGCACTATTTTTAGTTTTCAGCAAAATGTTACAAAACATGGATGAGTTAAACAGTGAATTATTGCAGAAAAGAAAGGATTTCAGAGTTTATAAATATAGGGGCTTCAAGAGTTATAAAAGTCAATTTTTCCTAAATAAGAGGTACAGAATAAAGAGGATTTGAAAACAAAGCCGACAAGATTTTGATGATAGTTCCAAATTAAGAATATAGATACCTATCAAATCTACCAACTCCAGTGGATAGATTAGGAGGGGAACTGAAGGCAAAAAAAAATAAGATAGTCATAGAAGTTGTCTAAGGAAGACTTGTAGGTTTGGTTACTGATATATAGAATTTACTGGAATCAAACAGAAAAAGTCACCTATTTAAGGTAACTATAATAACAAAGTAGCCTTTGGTCCCATCTTTTAGGTCACTTTTATGACAAAGAAAGAGATGATGAAATCCAATAGATTTGCCTAGAAAGAATTGAAGTAAGGAATAAACAACCATAGGCTATTAAAAAAAATCTCAAAATGCTTCCCAGGTAATGAATCAGGGTCTGATCAAGATATTTTCCATAACACCGGGTCAGAAGAACCACTCCAGCAGCACTTAGAAAGATGTCATCATTGCCTCAGAGAAGTAACTGCAGGTACACTGTCCCACTCTCCGTTTTCTTTTCCCCCCACCCGCATCATTGTATATCGCCTACTCACGAGGCTGAAAATGTGTTATATTCACTAATAGGTCTGAAATACAACGATTTACATATTGATAGCAAATTGAAATTCCTGGAGATCAAGTATGATTCAGATAATTTAATGCTGGAAACATCCTTCAGTATCTGCGGTGGATTGGCTCTAGGATACCCTTTGGATGCAGGAGTGCTGATGTTCACATTCCTCATAGAAAATGGCATAGTATTTCTCTGCAAGCTCTACATATTTTACATGATCTTTTGATTATAATGCCTAACCCATTGGAAATGCTATGCAGATAATTATTATACTGAGGCAGCAAGGTAGGGCACAGCTAAAGCTGACGGGGAAAGGAGGTGTGACAAGGTCTGGGGACACATTCCACAGGACAGTTCCCAAAGCCCTGCCTGTGGGTTTCTCACAAGAACCCAAGCAAATTCTTGATAGGGCAGTGCAGAAGACCTGACATTATCAGGTGGATTTAGCGATATGAAAAGGACAGGCCACACTGAGTTTTTATCACTGTAGGGTGTACCTGTTTTGTAATTTCACTTGGCCCAAACTTGCTCTACAGAGCCTATTTCTTTTCTGACCTTTAACAGAACTTTGCAACCATTTGTGCTTATCTTGGCCAATTCTTTGCTTAGGACAGAAAGAACCTAGAAACCACCACCAGAAGGAGACTCCAGCACGTTGAATTCTGGTAAGAATATTACATTGTTCAGAAAATCATAAGAAAATCTGGCTCTGGATATGTTCAGTAAAAATGTGATTTTAATATTTTTGATTCACGGTTGGTTTAATCTTTGATGTAGAATCTTGCAAGAGAAAGCACCAAAGGTATTTTGAAAATTGTGGTGATTCTATTGGACTATAGGGTTGGACTGACTGTCGCTCCCTGCTTTTAAAGATTTTTTTTTTTTTTTTTGCCTTGTGTTGCCAGCGACTTATATATTGTTCAATTATACAGTGACAGCTTGGGTCATGATTCTGGGAAGGTGTCTGTATCTGTGTTCATGTGTGGAAGATGACTAGGGTCATACTCACTACCCAATATGGAGTTGCGCAAAACAGGCAGAATTTTACTACATGCTTCTGTTTGCCAACTGAATTGTTCACAAAAAACAGTATTCCTTACCAAGGTGTCACTGCAGATATTTCTACAATTTTGAATCAAAATTTAGAAGCATTCTCTGGCTTCTGGGAATATGTCTATAATCAATTTTTTCTTGATGGGTGCCTATTTATTTGACGTCATGCTTTTCAAACACTAAATAAACAAACAAAGCCCATAAAAGAAAACAATAAGTCATTGATTATGAAAAAGTAACAGGTCTGGAAAACTGGCAGAGAGCTATTTAGATGAGTGAAATTCTAATAGTGCGTCCACATATACACATTTCAAAAATTCAGACATACCATTGGGAAAAGCCTTCAGCTTTCATTGTCATAATGGCATGAAGTTAAAATGCATGTTGGTATTTTTATTTATTTAATTTTGAAGCCATAGTTCTTTAAAAAAAATAGGAAGACAGAGGCGAAGAGAAGTAGAAGGAGTCAAGGAGCTTCGAAACTGGAGTAAACCGACTTCGTAAGGAGAAATTCTTCCTTCTGTCTGCTTTCTCTCAATTAGTTCCATATTCAAGGTAGAAAAAACTCTGCTGAGAAGATTGTTTGGAGACCTTGCTTTAAACATGAACTTTGCATTTAAAAGGTATTTATGTAAATTTGAAGCATGTCCAAAATTTCTAACAATTAGAGTTTATCATTTTGATATCTAGGACAAGGATTTATTTTGAGAGGGCAAGGTTTAATAAATCACTAAAGAAAAACAAGAAGATAGTACACTTTGACAAATAAACAATTTTAAATTGCCAAATATGATTGGTTCAAGCATAGTACTAATGGAATAAATTCAGATTGAATCTTTTAAAAATTCCTGTTGTATATTCTGCCATTCTGCTTTAAACAAAAATCTAAATTTTTCCTTAAAATAACAATCTATTGATAAGCCAACAGAGCAAGTGGATGGCAGAAAGCCAGCTCTTGCTATTTACTATGTCCCACACTTGTATGTTTTTATTTACTTGTAGAATCAAAGAAAATGCTAAAATCATTTAAATTGAATTTTTATCAGTAATAGAGTTAAAAATATCAGCAAATGAAATCAGCTGCAACTATGCTGTTTTGTTTATTGTTCCCCTCAATTTGTAGCTTTATACAACTTAGTTGTTCTGTTCATAATGCTTATAGACAAAAGACAAAACAAAGTTTTATTTTGCTTTTACCAACATGCGTGCCTCTTGGAGCTCCGTAGAAGTCTAAGTTCACATGCTTTGTGAAAGGCAATTGAAGCATTTAGAGACGGTCAGTAAAGCAGATAAACCCAGCAAGCAAAATGAAAAATACTTATTCTGACTCTTTGGCTATTTTATTAGTTTATAACCTCTACATATAAAAAAATAAATAATCTTGATGTAATCAGTTCTGGAGGCTTTAACACCACGTGCCCCATGTCGCCCTCAAGTGGACAATAGACCTGTTCTTAAAATGTTACAGGAAACCCACATCAGGTACCCGTTTTTGCTGTCTTCAGTAGGAAAACATACCAAAGATTGCTGAGCCCGTGGGTACCCAGCCACAAGAAAGCGAACAGGAAAATACATACACGTCACAAAGTAAAACATTTGAGCAACTACTTGTTATATTGGACAAGAATTTTTAAATCCTCAAATATTCTCGCTTACTGCTGTTTCTTGCTGGGTTTGTTCCATTCTTGCTGTATTTCTAAATATCAGAATTCCTCAAGCGTGGTCCTACGTCCTTCTGCTGAATTCTCCGCACACCTTTCCCCTACATTATCTCATCTAACCCCCAGCACCCAAGTCAGGTCCACAAACCAGGACCTTGTGGCCCGTCTTCATTTGCCCCTCTCCTCTGAAGCACGCGTTTGTCTAATTGCCTACATTAATTTCATCTCCACTCGAGGTGTAAGTTTAATTCAATTCCACACGACTTTGATTCCAATTTGATTTTTCTATGTCTTTCCTGTTGATGCTCCTGACTTAGATACTAGAGCCCCAACCAAGCATGTTATATTTATTTTTCTCTGTCTTGTGCCTCTTACAACTGACTTCAGCTTTGAGATTCTTCCCTGTAGCAGACTCTCCCTTCCCAAAACTTTACTCAGGCTCTTAAGCTCTTTCCGATCATTTTCCATATGGAGTTCACTTTGCAAAAGAATCTGAAGTCACTTTACTGAAAATTCCACGTTTTGTATTTGACTTCCTGGATGTTTTATTTCTGATGGCTTCACCAATAATCTCCATAGCACGAGAGCTAGGGAGATAGCTGATGGTCCTGGCAAGCACAAGGACCCAGATTTGATCCTCAGTACTGTGCCCACGCCTGCCCTGGAAACCCAGGTGCACTATGCCAGCCTCCAAATCCAGGCATGGTGGCACACATCTGTAATCCCAGTGCTGGGGAGGCTGAGACAGGAAGATCACTACAAGTCCCAGTTGTGTAGCGAGACCCTGTACCAAAGAAAGAAAAGAAGGATGGAAGGAAAGAAAGGAAGGAAGGAAAGAAAGAAGGAAGAAGGAAAGAAGGAAAGAAGGAAGGAAGGAAGGAAGGAAGGAAGGAAGGAAGGAAGGAAGGAAAACTTAAACACAATATTAGCATTCTGTTTAGCCAGAAACCACTTATCCTAGCTGTTTATTGCAATAAACATACTATATTTAAAAAAAAAAGTTTTAAATGTACTGGGCGAGTGCAAGTTCTCTAGTTTGATCCCTGGTGCTGCCTGCTGCCGTGGTGGCCCGGAACCCAGGTTGTGCTGTGCTGGTGGTCATGAAACTGGGCACGGGATGCCACACCTATAATCTCAGCACCGGGGCGGCTGAGGCAGGAGGCTCACTACAAGTCTGAAAAGCATAGCAAGACTCTGTATCAAATAAACAAAATTTTAAAAAATAACTAATATGAATAAAAACATAAATATCAGTGTATAGGCAATGGAAATAAACTGAATCCTCACATTTTATTAATGAAATTCATTAGTAGATAAATGTTTGAAGCAGAAGTCAGGAAACTGAAACTAGAATAATTTGAGACTCATACAGGTCAGCCTGGACCTAAAGGAAAACAGAAAAATGAGAGCATAATAGTTCGATTTCCTTAAGTAGGAGTATGTTGTAGTATTGGTTGATATGGGGATGGCACAGTTTTTAACACAATTGGGCGAGAGACGAAAATTACAGAAGTCTCTTCACTTAACTTCCACTCTTTGGCAAACTGTCTTCATAAAGGATCTGTGCGCTGTCCAACGTGTGACGCTCTGAGGGCTAGCTGCGGTCAGTGGGGATAGAGAAATCTCTAGCTATGGGTCTTACTTTGCTCATATAATGGTGGGGGTGAATTCTTCTTAACCTCCTTCCTTCTTAGAGCTCCTCTGTGATTCTAAGACTTTTCCTTTCACGTATTAACCAAAACCAGGAGCTAATACATATTAGGCCAGATACTCACAAGGATTGTTGAGCTTAAATAAAGAACCGAAGGGTAACTGCATTATGGAAGCTTTCTTCATAAATATATGGGCTTATAAATATAAAATAGTTTGACTGTTCTATATCTATGTGTACAATTATTGAAAAACTTATATTCAAACTCATTACCACATAATTATCTTAAACATGTCTTATATGACATGTCTAAAACTGTTAAAATTTATGTGACCCTCTAATTATAAAAATAATTTTCACAAAACCTCCCTGACATTTTCTCTACTGATTAAAAAATTAAAATAATTTATCAGTGAATATATGTGTATCGATCTTTAGTGGGTGTTATGGTTTGTGTCTAGTTCTGTCAGCAAAGCCTCATGCAGTTATGGGGCAAACTTCTACAGTTTGTGATTCATTCATGGTCCAGTGTTGGCATTATGGGTGCAAGTGCTGCTGGGATTATGGGTTGAAGAGCTGCTGGGATTATAGCTGTAGGTGCTAGACCCAAACTGGGGGATGGCCTGAATGCAAATAAGGGAGCCAGACCTGCTCTCTGCTGCCATTGCTGCCACTGCTCCTCCCTTCCTCTCTTGTTTTGCTGTTTTCAGTGCCCTGAACTGCAGCCTTCAGCCACATGCCACTCCGCCTTGGAACCAGCTGAGTATGGACTGAAACCTCCACTAAGTGTGAGCTAAATAAATCTTTCCTTCCTTAATTTGGGCCATTGAATATTTTGTCCCAGTAACAAGAGAAATATGCTCAAGACAGTGGGAAAAAAGTAACACTATTTCTAGCAAAAATAATAATAAAAAAAATTTACATTCTCTATTCTGTTTGCAGAATGAAAGTCAATTTGTAAGCCCATAAACTACACTACAATGTTAGACTTCAAACTACTATCAATTTTCACT
The DNA here is from genome assembly GCA_002564285.1 of Tympanoctomys barrerae. Taxonomy (NCBI): domain Eukaryota; kingdom Metazoa; phylum Chordata; class Mammalia; order Rodentia; family Octodontidae; genus Tympanoctomys; species Tympanoctomys barrerae. Next base: position 21,174 of record NDGN011515469.1, read on the forward strand.
GACTATCCGGACCACACAGCATAAAATAACTGTTTTGAATGTGCCTTTTTATCTCAACAGGAAGGCTGCTAGTGATAGTGAAATCGGAATCACAAATGTCTAGAAAAGGAATCCAGAATCTGTCCTTTCAGTTACTTCTTCTCCGCTGAAGCGCATCTGGGAGGCAAAGAAACCATCAACTTTACGAGCAAATGTAGCACAGAAAGCAACAAGAGAGCAGGTAGGTGACTGTCAAATAATGTATCCCACAGTGATGGACAAAAAATTTAATTGATGCTACTGTAACTTATATTAAGAATTCTTCAAAAGTTTCTTTGCTTATGAAAAGTTATAATAAAAACTTGATATTAAATTGCCTCATCACAGTTTTTAAAGTCACTTAACAATGAACAAAATTATCACCATCATCTATAAAAAAGTTTGGAAAAGAAGAAAAATAAACACACATTGTTAGATTGCTCAGCCCACCGAGATGAATAAACTTATGAAAATAGCTAATTTGAATTTATAGTAAGGCAAAGGCACTTACATTTCATTGGTTCTATGTTCTGATAAAAAATTTGGGGTTTCTTTTTTCTAGATTCCTTAACATACATGGTTAAAGAACTATAATTTCAAATTGTAATTATTTTATTCTCCATCCTTGGAAAGTCCAAGCCATTCTTTTTAAGTTCTTCTTGTTATTTTAAACTATTTTCAATGGTTTTTACCTTTTTTATTGTGCTATTAATATTTTATTTTTATATACTATAATTTTACATAAGTAAAGTTACATGTGTAATGAATGTGTTATAGGTGAAGTAAAAATCCATGTTCAGTCCCATGAAAGTTGAGAAATAGAGAACACTAGCATGTGTGTAGCCATGGGTCTCCTTAATATTCTCTTTTCTCCTTCCTAGAGATGATTCTGCCATAAATCTTACTACATGATTCCTTCATTTGTTTATTTTTTCAATATTTATACATTTGTCTCTAATAATACGATGCTTCAGTGTGAATTTTTATGTAAAAAAATAAAACTTGCATTTCTTTTACTACTTTCATTAATGTACTGTTTTTGTAGTTCCCTCACATACTGACATACGTAAAGCTAATTCATTCATATCACTGGTACATAGTATGTTATTAAATAGATACAGACCAGACTTTGCTCCTATACATCTGTCAATAAACAGTTGTATAATTTTATTCTCTCTTTGTGTTATGGTTTGTGTCTGGTTGTCCCCCCAAAGCCTCATGCAGTCATGGGGTGGGGACTTC
>NDGN011515475.1:1970-19453 GCA_002564285.1 Tympanoctomys barrerae
CTGTACTTCACCAAGCTTGTTCCAAGTACGTGCTTTAGACCACTGAGCCATCTCGCCAGCCTCTGTGGTTAGGTTTAAAAGGCCCTTGAGCAACTCCCTGCTCCAGGGTCCATGTGATAGCTGACAGGAGGAATCTGGGGAGAAGAGGAGAGAAAGCTGGCTTCAGTGGGTGTGCACTTGTGGACCAGAGGCCTCATTTAAAGCTGCAGCGCCCTTCTGTGCTGGCTATTCTGTGCATGCTGGTTGCTGCCCTGGCCTTGGCCTCTCCAGGGCGTCCACCGGGCTGGCCCAGCTCCTGCTGCTCCTTTCTAGGCTGCACCCTTGTCTCCTGGCTTAGTTTTCAGCCCTCGGCCTACAGGGGACTCCGGGGGCCTCAGCTTCTCTCTCTCCATTCACTTGTGGGAACCATGCCTGGCTTGCAGTTCCATTCAGAGCCTTGGGCTGGAAACCAGGCACACTGAGAGGCTCCTGCCCAGGGGGAGGAGCTGGGCTGAGGCTGCTCCCAGAGTCTCGGGAAGCACCAGGGCAGGCGAGGGCGCCCACTTACAATTCTAGGTCATTTCCTTCCACTTGTATGTGGAGCTTAGATTTTTTAAACAACTTATATTTGAAGGCATGATTCAAGGTTTTCTGATTTGTGCAGGTATTAGTTGCCTTGCAAGATAATTAAAAATAAAAATGATCTGTAATTAGCTCATTAACCCATCAGTTAATGGATGCTTTGAAGAGTATCATTCACCCCTCAGCATAGTGGATGCTGGTGCTGTCGTTTGCCAGGCTTGCTGTCCTGGACTGGGTTAGTATTTACCTCCTTCCCATGTGTGCACGCTAGCAGTCTGACTCAGTGGTTTCACTGTAATTGCATCAAAGCATGGCATAAAATCTGAAAATACAGTCGTTAACGCCGAGTGCTTTTACCAAAGCATTGTTTTCTTGCAAAAATGCAGGCAGCAAACAGGGAGCTGGAGTGAGGGGCCTCTGATTTCTAAGACATTACTGAAGCTTAAAAGGAAGAGCTGGAGGAATGTGGAGAGGAGAGAATAAATTAACAACTGTTGACAGCGGTTTCTGGTACTTTCTGTTTCATTTTACTACAGTTCACAAGATCACTTTTCTAGTAGCATTTGGAATTCACAAGATTCGTGGGCAGTGTTACAGGTAAACTGAGGCAAGTGGGCAATGGGCCTGGGTGCTGAGTGTGGTGCTTGGCTAGGTAGGAGAGCTGATGCTTTGTAGCACATCTTCTGGTGGTCAGGGCTTTAGCTGTTGAATGGCTAGGACCTACCCCCACTCCCAGGGGCAGCTTCTCCCTGCTGTAAGTGCTGGTGAGTGAAAGGTGACCTTGCAGCACAACAACCACCTGGGCCCGAGACCTGGGGGAAGCACCTGAACAGGCAGCGCTGAAGTGGGCTCCTACTCCAGGAGCACTGCTCGCCTCCTGTGGTTTCCTTGACCCACCGCTGCACTGGGGCTATGGGTGCTGCCCCGAACCCACGCCTTTGCCTCTTTTACTGTCACAGTGCCCGTGCCTGCCTGTCCTTTAGTAGAGTGTAAAGAAGTCATCTTTAGACACACAAGAAGTTGTGGTTGAAGGAGCCAGCATGGCTGCACCTGGTCTGTGTGGGCCAGTGGCCATTGTCAGTGTCTCAGGATCTTGCTGCCTCGTGTATTGTGAGGCTTGCCGGGTCCTTTTTCTACACTACAGCAAACCCCTTCTAAGGCCAGATCTAAGCTATGGGAAGCTCTGTTCCTGGTGCTGGCCAGATGCCCACCTGCCAGGGCTCCAGGACTCGGTGAGGAGGAGGGGTAGCCCCAAGGCCTGCATCGACGCTGCTTCTGCAGAACCCTTCCTGGAAAGTCCCTGAAGGCCTGTGCCAAGCTCCCTCCCACTCTGCGAAGCCAGCTGTCTGTCCTGTGCCCGTCCACCGGCCTTCCCGGCTGCCTATGCTGGGAGACGTCGCACTGCATGCTGGAGGGCAGCAGTGGCAGCCCAGGCCTCTTGGGTCCTCATCACTTCCTGCTGGCTCTGAGGTGCCCCACAGGGACCTGTGGCCATGGAGGTGAGTGGTGTGCCGTCCTGGCATCAGAGTGGCCTTTATTTGGAGGCAGAGCTGAAACTGAGCTCTGAGAGGTTGATGACGGAGCTGTCTGTGCACCAGGAGGCTGGCGAGGTTTTCTTGCAGGCATCTCTCAGCTGTGCCTGTCTCTGGAGGTTGCCTTAAGAGAGACATAAACTGATTTCTTCTTTTTTGTTGAGGGGCAGAAATCATTAAAAGTGTGACTCTGTGGAAAACCTTTGAGACCTGAAAATGATGTGTCCTCAGTGCTAGAGACTCACAAAGGAAAGGGTATTGGCTGCTTGGTGCTGGTGGCCAGGCATAGTGGGAAGTGCCACTTACGGTGGGCCAGTTGCCCTGTGTTGGTGGGTTCAGTATCTGTGGTCAGCCACATGCAGATGGAAAATGCTCAGAGAAGACACAGCCTATCCTGAATACGTACGGACTTCTTTATTGCCATTGTTCTCTGACTGAGCGTAAAGCTGTTCCTACAGCACTGGGCCGGGTACCGCGGGTCATGTAGAGCTGATCTGCTGTGTGGGAAGATGCAGGAAAGCGCTCTGCAAGTACCGGGCTGTTTCATATGTTGCCTGCGACCGGCGAGGGTCCCAGAACCTTTCTGCACCACAGCCAGGGTGTTTGGGCGCTGCCATGAACTTATGTGCCATTCCCAAAGAAGGCAATGGCTGTAGTGACTGGTAAAATTATTCCAAATATTTTGTGCTGTTTACATTTTTTTGTTAAATATTCTTTTGTTTCTGATGACATCAAGATGACCAGCGAGGGTGAAATGCTATCCTGTTTAGGGGATGTAGGTAGCACGACAAGGTGGTACGTGGGATAGCCTGGTTAGTTTATTCTGCAGGGGCTCGTCCCCAGCCTGGAGTGAGTACTGTCTTTGTGCATGGAGCCCTGCCCTTTCCTCCCTGGGCTTCCTTTCTGGGTGTACGTGGTCTCCGCTAACCGGTGAGGGCAGAGGATGCTGAGGACTGGGGCAGAGGGGTCCATGCCCTCAGAAGATTTTCCTGGATGGATTCTGTCCCACAGTTCTCTTCTTGACCTGTGATTGGCCTTGCTGCCTGGCCCTCAAGTGTCCACAGAATTGGAGCAGGAGTCAGCCATGGCACTTCAGGTCTGCCCAGGTTTCACATTGATGTTGGTTAGACTATTCTGTGTCCGGCTCTGTCCACCGGGTGCTCAGGCCTACCCCTGAGTCTTTAGTAGCTTTTGGAGTCGTGTGGTGCTTTGGTGGCCCTGCTTGCCCAAGGCAGGCCCTGCCTGGGTTTTGCCCAAACTTCTTGCTCAGCACTGTCGCCCAAGCAGCTCTGCCAAGCAGGCAGTCCAGGCCCAGAGTTCATCCTGCTGTGAGAACGTGCTGTGGCCTTTATCACCTAGTATGTGGTTACAGGCATTGCAGCAGGCAACTGTGTGCGTCTCATTTCTCACCAACCTCCAAAAGGAATGGCAGTGGGCGTTTCCTTACTGAGAGCTTGCAATACTGATGTCGGGAGGCCCCGGGGCCCTGACACGTGCGGAGGCTGTGCTTCTGCTGTTAGAGGTGCCTGCTGTCTGTGCGGAAGTGAGCACACATCCAATCCGACACTGCGGGTGGGCAGTACCTGTGTAGACTGCAGGACGTGTCACCCTGCCGTCTCCCCAGAGTCCAAGCAGGTGGTGGAGAGGCTGCTTCCACTGTTACAATTTCAGACATGCAGTCCTGAAGAGGAGGTTGACAGTGCACTGCAAGTGAGACCTGCAGTGACATTTTGGCACATTGTAGCCCTCTGCTTGTAGACCTTTTAATGGGCTAGATTTGTGGGGCTGTTGACTGAATGCATTAGCATACCAGCGCCCGCGTTTCTGTGGCTTTGGGCAGTTGTGTCTTTGTTAGCAGGTCTCTAAATTTATATATCCTCCCGCCTCAGTGCAGCACCAGGACACTGAGCTGGCACGGCTGATGGTGGTGTGGGAGGCTAGCTGGTCTCACGGAGAGCCCTGCAGGCAGCGACTCGGGGCCATGTGGGACACCACCAGGCACCTTGCTCATGGGAGAAACCGCCTGGCTGCTGTGCTCAGTCTGCTGATGGGAGATGTTGGAGCTTGGTAACCAACACCCGCGGCTACATTCTGACCAGCGGACCTGACATGCAGGACAGGCAGGTGCCTGCGGGAGTTGTTAGAAAGAGAAACTCCATTTCAAAGAAACCTGCAGTGTGGTGTGTTTTAGAAAAATTGCATCATTTTAATGTTGCATGAGTTACTACCCTCCTGGGTCTGTTGAACAACTTGTGGCTGTGTGCACTGGGTGTATGTATTCTGACCTTTACACAGACTGCTGCCCTAGCTAGTGTAGAGCTGAGGGCTCGCACATCAGGCTGGGGCCCCACGCCTGGTGCCCTGCGTCCTGCACCGCATGTGTTGGAAGTCTCTGTCTTGCTCGTGGATGCGCCTCTCTCGCTTTCTTACTGTAAACCACAGAAGGGATTCTTCCGATTCACTGTGTTCATGCTGCCGGGCTGTGTGTAGTTTCATCTACCACCATATATTTCTGGTAGGGAAAGAAGCTGAATTATAAGCGGCCTGAAGAGTTCTAGGGCACATGCACCTTACAGACTGGAAAGCATCTTCAGTGGAGTTGTAACTCTAGTGTGTCCTCTTTTTCTGTCCACTAGCCTTCACGAGGAGATCATCGACTTCTATAACTTCATGTCCCCCTGTCCTGAGGAAGCAGCCATGAGGAGAGAGGTGGTGAAGCGGATCGAGACTGTGGTGAAAGATCTGTGGCCCACGGCTGACGTGAGTCTGCTGTGTCCCGTGCTGCATGCTGTTTCCCTTGCTCCCTGTACTGGCTGGGTTTCTCCTTAGCCTGAGGCATGGACTGGACCTGTCAGGAATGCGCAGCCCCAGGCCCCTGCTGAGTGACAGGTCTTTGCTGGCCCAGGCACCTTGGCCTAAGGTGTGATTAATCTTGTTTCAAATCTCCCACCCTCAGCCCTCAGGCCTAGCGGCACAGGATGTATTGTGTGAGGAAATGGAAGGATTTCCTCTGGCCTCCAGGTCCTGAGTAGTGATTGAGCTGCGGATCCTGGGCATTGGAAACTTGTGCTGTGGGTGCCATGAACCCTGCCCTCTACCCAGGAGCCTCCTCCCTTCTTGCTGAGCAGCCAACCTGTGCGAGTGCTGGTGATCTTACTGCTGAGGGGCACAGGTGCTCTCAGGCTGTGTGGCAACCCAGCTGCCTGTCTTTGGTTAACAGGGACACAGGCTTCCCTGTAAACCTCAATACCAGGACAGGGTCCTGCTCTACACTGTGGCTGTTTGAGAAATTATTGGAAGGTTTGAAACTGGCTCTGAGAAACACTTGGCTCTGGGAGAGTATGGGATGAAGGCAGTAATGGTTTCACCTTTGAGTTTTAAACTCTTCTTTGTGGGGTTGGTTTTCAGAAATAAAGGGAATATTTAGTTTTTTGCGCAGTTTCCACCTGTCTTACCTCCGCGCTCCTTTGCCCAGTGTCCAAGTGATTTTCCTGGTCCTGGAGGGTGCAGCAAGGCTTCCAGTAGTCAGGCTAATGGGACTGTATGCTTGAGCTGTGGCCATGTTCTAAGACAGCCATGGTTTCTTCCAGGTGCAGATATTCGGCAGCTTCAGCACAGGTCTCTATCTTCCCACCAGGTAAGTGCTGGGTCCCTGCACAGGTGGTGTTTGCTGACTGGGCCAGGTGCTTCGTAATCTGTCTGAGATGCAAAGGCCAGCAAGAGGAAAAAATTGGGAGGCAGGGGAGATTTGGTAGAAAGTAAGTTTTAATTTAGTGCTATAGAAATAATTTGATTGCCTTACATTTTTCCTCATGCACTCACTTTATTGGGGTGCAGAAATGCTCAGCACTAAAATAGAAAGAGATGACAAATGAAAGGATTTTCTTAGTCCATTTCCTGCTACTGTAATAAAATATTGCAGCCTGGGTAGATTGTGAACAGTAGAAGCTTATTTGGCACAGATCTTAAAGCTGTAAAATATAAGGTCCAGGGACCAGAAATATCCTTCGTGCTGTGCCCTATCATGGGGACATAAAATGATGTTCTAGCATTCTAAAATGATGTCCCAGTGTGCAAGAGAGAGTGGACAGTGAACAGGCTGGGGAGATAGCTCAGCGGTCTAAACTCCTGCCTGACAGGAGCAAGGACTGGAGTTCCCTCCTGGTACTGCATGCCGTGCCAGCCCCGGAGCCCCAGGGTCGCTGAGCCAGTCGCTGAAACCCCGTGTGGTGGCTCATGCCTGTAATCCCAGCTCTGGGGAAGCGAGGCAGGAGGGTCACTAGCATCTGAGCTGCATAGTGAGGCCCTGTACTGAATGAGTAAATAAATGCGAGCGCGTGAGCTCCAGTGTCAGAGCCCGCTTCTTAGCCTCGCAGTCTTGCTTTAACAGCCTTGATCCACTGAGAAGCAGAGCCCCTGCGACCTGAGCGCCTCTGAAGACCCCCGCTCTCAGCTCCTGGGCCGGGCAGTCGTCTCTCTCTGTGTGAGCCTGGGAGTGGTCTCTCCAGACCGTCCCAGGACCCTACAGAGTAAATGCAGCGGAGAAGGGTCTGCTGATGCTGGGATAGCTTTGAAAATTTGATTTTATAAAGTTTTATTTTTTATTTATTTATTTTTTTGTGGTAGCAGGGATTGAACTCAGGACCCTGTGCTTGCCAGGCAAGCACTTATTCTACTGAGCTATCTCCCCAGTCCTGAGTTTATAAAGTTTTAATGAGGATTAAAAACCAATGTTTAAACAATACCTTTTTGAGAATTCTTGTATGATAGAAAAATGTGCAGTTTATAGTCTCCAATGAGGTTCCAGTGTTCTCCCTGAAGGACCCTGGACATCCGCATGTGCCTCACGGAAGTCCTTCGGCCATGGCTCTGCTGACCCTCGGCACCCAGCCTATGGAGGCTGAGGAGGCTGTGAGGTCAGGGTTTGGCGGTTTGTGATGCTCGTCACGGGAAAGCCAAGTGCTGAGCAGAGTGTGAGCTGGTGAGGGGAACATGGGCGTGTGAGCCAGGAAGGGAGCTGGGGCTTAGTTTGAAGTGAAACATTTTTATTTTAGGCCTTGTCCCTCTTCTCAGTGCTCCTGGGAAAATCTTTCAGCTGGTTTGTAAGAGTCTGTAAGCTGCACCACACCTCCCTAAGGGGATGGGGCCAGGCAGATGAAGGAGGCTGCGTGCTGCACGTGGGTACCTCCCCCACACAGGTCACCACACAGAGAAATGAGTAGCACTTGACCTGGACCCTTTGCTCTCCCAGTGACATAGATCTGGTGGTCTTTGGAAAGTGGGAGCGTCCTCCTCTGCAGCTGTTGGAGCAAGCCCTGCGGAAGCACAATGTGGCGGAGCCGTGTTCCATCAAAGTCCTTGACAAAGCCACAGTGAGTGTTGGACTTGTCCCTGCCAGCACACAGCCTCACTTTGATAAGCCCTAGTGACTGGGTGGCCTGGCTGATGGTAGTCACTGGCTTTGCTTATGCAGTTTCTGCTGCTGCTGCTGTAAGATGTACTTGTTACCCTTCAAGATTCCCAGCACATTTGTGACAGTCTGCAGGGCTGGAATTTGACCCATTGATGGGTGACAGGAGATTTCCACTTGCTAAGATGTTCTTGGGAGTCTGTGGCCCGCTTGCTGTAGGGCACGAGCCCGCCCCTGCCCTTGCTGGCAGATGTGGTCATTTTCCACAGTGTACACTGGCAGCCGGTGTCCAGCCCTCTGACCCTGCTGTCCTTTGCCCATTCCTGTTTGAAACAAGTGAATGAAAACAAAGCTTCTGACAGCAGAGCAGTGGACAGGGGCTGGTGCAGGTTTCCTCGTTTAGATGCAGCACGATTAGAGAGACCTGGTTTGCTGGATTCCAGAAGCACCCTGTGTACTTTTTACTGTGGCAGCTCTTGGTCCTAGTGGCCTCACTGCTGTGGCGTGGACTCCTCTTTCTTTTGTCGTCTGCGCGTGTTCTCTTTTCCACTGGGCCCCCTCCCTGAGTGACATCTCCCTGCTGGGTGAGGGCTCTGTACAAGGTGTGGTCTGTTAAAACAGGCACTCCAAACTAAGTCCTACAGCTTTGCTGCCCTGTTCTAGAATCTGAGTGTGTGCATTAACTTTAAAAACATCCTACCACATAGAAGCTGGGGCGCTGTCCCAGACGCGTGCTGGGCCTCTCTGTGGGTGCCTATGTGGTGTGGCCCTGCTGCCTGATCCTCTTCCTAAGGACGCCGATTCCTTCTGTCCCGCAGAGTGGCTTGCAGGTGGGCAGAGCATGCGCACTGCTGGGCGAGGGCCAGGGCTGCAGTGCCTCTCATGTTAACTCCTCGAAAAGGCCTCCTCTCTGTGATACGGGTCCGTGCTCTCTGGGCTCTTCTAAAAGCTCTGTACAACCAACTCTGGAAACATTTTGGTGCCTCACTGAAGCTGGCTGCATATTGAACAATAGTTTTTAGTTTTTGGTGGTTTTTTTTTTGTTTTTTGTTTTTGGCAGAATCGTGGCTTGAACTCATGCCCTTATGCTTGCCAGGGAAGCATTTATTCCACTGAGCCATCTCCCCGGCCCTGAACCACACTTTTTAAATTAAATCTTTACAGGTACCAATAATAAAGCTCACAGATCAGGAGACTGAAGTTAAAGTCGACATCAGCTTTAACATGGAGACTGGCGTCCGGGCAGCTGAATTCATCAAGAACTATATGAAGGTACTGGAGTCAACCTGCTTGCGTCATATAAACAGGAACTCGAGCTAGGCTCCCCATGGCTTTAAAGGAGCATCGGAAACTCCTGCCCTGGGTGGAGAAGTATCTAGTGATGCAGACCTACACCGGCACATTTATCTTCCAGTGCAGTTTTTGTGGACGCTCAGAAAGTACTTCACTGGTGTTTTGGTCTGCTTTTCTTGAGTACCTCATCCTGACTCGAGCCTCACTGCTGAGCTCTGGGATGATCTTTCGCAGGATCTGCTCTCAGCTTCATGTGTTTCTCCCGCCAGTCCTGCGGGAGCCTCTGGGAGATTGAGTCCTGGCCACATAACTCAGATCAGTCCCTTCGGAGACCAAGGGACTGTGGGTGCCACAGCCCATGTGACACTGAGCTGATGAACTTGGGCTCCTCCCTCTGGTCCACCCCAAATGGGGTCTGGCCTGTTTTTTCCCCCAAGGCCTGGGTGGGTGAGCATTCTGTTTCCAGTACACCCTGGCAAACACGAGGAGCCTGCCAAGCCCAGCCACTCTGCCCTTCTGCTTTCCTCCCAGAGGGAACACCCTGCTCACAAGGCCCCCCCCCACCAAGTCACCACCTGGGCTGGGTGCCTAGCAGGCTTCACCCGCTCCTCAGGAAATGTTGCCTTTGGCCACTCAGGTTCATGCTGAGCGACCCAGAGCTCTGCAGCGGGCAAGAGGACAGGTGAAACTGCTTGATCCTGGTGTGCTCCTGAAATAGCTTTGAGCGTGTGAACTAATCAGCGTGTCTTTTTTTTTGGGATTTACAGAAATATTCATTGCTGCCTTACTTGATTTTAGTATTGAAACAGTTTCTTCTGCAGAGGGACCTGAATGAGGTTTTTACAGGTGGAATTAGCTCATACAGCCTCATTTTAATGGCCATCAGCTTTCTACAGGTACGCTCACCGTCTCTTGGGACTGCGCGTAAGAGGGTGGGTGCAAGGGTGGCCTCCTGCTGATCCCTAGCCGGCTGCTCCTGGGGTGCAGTGCACCTTGCTGTGGCAGTTCCTTAGTGCTGTTCTCATGTGGCAGTGGTGGGCATCTGCGTTATGTTGGAGAACCCGTGGGCCAGCACTCCTGTCCTATTGTTCTGTGCTCATGTCTGTTGCTGACTTACTGCCTGGTAAGGTGGTATAAGGTGGCCCTTGGGCTTTGAGATTCTGTGATGCTTTTTGGGCTGAAGAAGTCTTTACATTGAGAAAGTGTTCATTTCTTTAGGGACAAGAAGCTTTTATTTTCTCAGTAGTGAGCTCTTATCTGTGATTTATGCTGAAAATAATTCAGGCCCCGGTGACACAGGTGTGGGGTCTGTGCAGCCATCGTGGGCCCCACAAAGGCTGTGCCCTGCCCGGTGCTTGACCTGTCCTGTGTAACTCGCATGCTCTCGTTACAGCCTGTGAAGGGAGGGGACCAGACCCTCTGTGGGGCCTTCTCTGCAGGGTTTTGCTTCAATTAAAAGGCGAGGAATAAGGGATACAGACGATGCACACTTAAGAAGGCTCTGTACCACTGTGGATTACATACGCGAATCCTCGGAAGCTGAGATTCCCTTAGCTGAGAATGCAGTGACTTGCGATGCCCCTTCCAGTGCAGCTAGGTCTCCCCTCAGGACTGACCACAGGGTGAGGCTGGCACTGTGCAGTGGACTGTGCACTGCGCTGACAGCGCTCTGTGTCTGCCAGCCCTGCTGAGGCCACAGGCCATGTCTGGGCCTATGTGCTGGAGATGTTGAGTGTGACCGACAAGCTGCATGTTAACCAGCTGGTTTAATCCAGTTAAGTAGTGAACAGCACAGTCTGCATGGCTGAGGACAGTGTGTGTCAAGTCAGCGAGGTCTGGGGCTGGTTCATTTAGATCAGCCGGGTATGAAGAAAGCGCGGCAGCAGGGCTGGGCTCCCATGTGCTGAGTAGGAGGTGCCTCTGGGGCTAATGCACTGGGCCTGTGGAGCTAGTCTGTCTCATACTGCCACCTACTGGTTGTGTTGTAGAATGACTGCCATCTAAGACCACGTCTGCCATCCAGTTGACTGAAGTGTGCAGAGTAGGGTCAACTGACTTAGTGTAGAATGTTTGACAGCCTGTGTCTAATCAGATGTCTGTGTTTGTAGGGAGATGCTGTATAGATTACTAGTTTTAAGACTTCATGTAAGCATTCAGATGTTTGCTTCTTTAGAGCACTCATTATGGACAGTGATGGCCCCGCTCCCTTAGGCCTGTCGCTCAGTGTGGTCCCTACAAGGGAGCCATCATGTGTGTCCCCTGTAGGACTTGACTGGGATCTGTGCAAACCACGCCTGCATTGCTTTTACAGTTGCATCCAAGAATTGATGCCCGGAGAGCTGATGAAAACCTTGGAATGCTTCTCGTAGAATTTTTTGAACTATATGGAAGAAATTTTAATTACTTGAAAACTGGCATTAGAATAAAAGAAGGAGGTGCCTACATCGCCAAAGAAGAGATCATGAAAGCCATGACCAGCGGTTACAGACCGTCCATGCTGTGCATCGAGGACCCTCTGCTGCCTGGTAAGGACACAGCTCTGCCGGGCGTGGCACAAGCCGGCGGGCAGCATTGGGCCGGCAGGGAGGCTGAATCGGGCCTGGCGCCAGGGCGGAGCCTCTGCTCTGGGGACACTTTCTGAGTTCCTTGTGTAGTTCTCCACTAGGCTTATTTAATTGGAAATCAGAGGAGAAGGGTCATGGTTTTCATCTTGCAGAGTATTACCTACTGCCTGTGAAGCACACACTTCCCAGGAGGGGGCAGCCTAGAGGCCGCGAGTGTGTACACTCTGCCCTGTGTGGGTGTGCCAGTCTCCCAGTGTCTGCTGTGTTGATGTTGATGTCATTGCTGTCATCTTATGAGCGACACTGCATGCCACAGCACGGGCCTGCAGCTTGGGTGGAGACTGTGTAGTGTCTCCAGCCTATCTGGTGTGGGCCTGGGTTCCATCCTTGATGAGGGCGGCCCCCGTGGGAACACCAGGTTGGGCTCCAGGGGAGGTGCATTGATCGAGGCTCAGGACCTTCAGCAGCAGTCCTGCAGCCTTTGCGAAGCTGATGAAACCATATTGTATAAATTTTCATTTAATTTACATTTCATTAATGATAGTGGAGCTCAGCACATTGATATTTATCAGTTCCACATGTTGATTGAGCTTCTATTAGGTGAGATGCGGTTCTTACTGTTGGTGACAGAATCTGTGGCAGAGGGACAGAGGCAGAGGAGAAGGCCAGCTCCAGGCGCTCTGCCCCTCCGTTCCTCGGCACCCTGCTGGTCTGTGCACTGTCCTCTGGGGTTGTGCTAAGGAGACTTTTCTTGTCACATGTTTTCTTTGCCTGATGTTTTTGATTTATGTTTGATATTCTTATTACTCCATTGTGTATTTTTTGTATGAATATCTGCAAATATAATTGTTCTGTTTTGTGGTTTCTAGGGTATGAGATCCATATCCTAAAACTGTTTGACAGCAGATCCCATTTTGTCATGATTGTGGACAGCGTGTCTTATGCCCTGGTTTTCCTGGTGGTATCACCCACCCTGTGTCTGTGCAGAGCCTGTCAAACTGGGGTTGTCCATTGTGTCCAAGTGTCTACTTCAATGTTTTTGAAAAACAGATCTGCATGGTCACTGGGTTTTATCGAAATCTAGAGGAGATAAAATTCCAGCTATTAGAATGTCTCCATGTAATCCACACCTAAACTGAACTGGGTGGGCTGCTTTGTGTGTGCATACATTATGGTGTTCTACCTTTCTGTAATAATCAAACCCAGCTGCTTGGTGGCTTTGGTGAGCTCCCTTTGGTTTTCTGCTCATCCAGCTCTCTAGGACCAGAGCTCCCACAGGCATTGTCCTCCAGCCCTTCCTCTGGCAGGCCCCTTTGTGCTGACAGAGCTGCAAGGCATCCAGGTGACTTCCCTTGCCGGTGGCCAGGGTCCGGTCAGGGCATTGACTGGGGCAGGGCAGCTCTGCCTGTCTGCACGTGCCAGTGCCCACATGCATTATCGCGTTACCTGATGCGCTTTACTGGTGAGGTCTGCAGGTGTCAGGGTGAGGGCCTGGTGCACAGTAACAGGGAGAGGTTTGGAAACATCTGGATAATGCCTCAGATGTGCAGCCCAGTCTGACAGCTGCCCTTCTGTTGCAGGAAATGATGTTGGTCGGAGCTCCTATGGGGCCATGCAAGTGAAGCAGGTGTTCGACTATGCCTACATTGTTCTCAGCCATGCTGTGTCCCCCCTTGCCAGGTCCTATCCCAACCGAGACTCAGAAAGGTAACAGAGGGCCTCCGTCCTCGCCTGGGCTCCCAGATCCTTGGGGTAGCAGCTGCAGCCACTGGTCCCATGTCCTGCTGTGCACGTGCTCACAGGCGCGCTGCTGTGCTTCAGCAGAACTGGCGGGTGTTGATACTGCAGTCGTTTCTTCTTTGGGGCATTGACACTTGAAAGGGCATGATGGAGGGGCACCTGGCTTTGAAGCTTTGGGATGTGCTGTCCCTTAGGCCACCTTCACACAGATGCAGCAACCTCTGCGTGATGCCGCACAGCCTCCTCATGTGCAGTGGCCCACACTGCCGTTCGGAGCCTTTTTACAGGGCTCTCTTAGGAAGCCAAAAATACTCTGACCCCCGGGGGGACTGCTGTGGCATTGGGGTGCAAGTGGAGAGGAAGTGGAAGTGGACAGGAAGGAGAAAGTGGCTGTGTAGACTAGGGTGGATGGTGCCCTGGGGACAGGTGTTTCCCTGTGGGGCCTGCATGATGGAGTTAACAGATTTCAAGCCCGCTCAGCTATCCTTCTCCATGCTCATGATGGTAAAAGCGTGCGTTTAGTTCAGCCCCAGGCCTCCGCCAGGCACTGGGTACCACCTCCATTCTCAGCTGAGCAGTGAGAGAAGGAAGTGTCAGGCTCTGGTGTCTGTGGGTGGGGGCTGGCCTGCCCCACCTACAAACTGGATTTAAGCAGTCCTGTGTGGACAGATTTCTATGTAAGTGAACCTGCTTTTTCCATACCATGATCTCAGATTACACTGGAGCTCAGAAATGGAAGATGTAAATATGTTGCGAAGTCCCGTTAGCTCATGTCCTCCCCCCTGGCTTGGTTCTGTCGTAAGGTGAAGCAGGTTCTCCGGGCCCCGGGCTCCCCCTGCCCTGTGACACTGCTGACGTCTGGTATTACCCTTGCAGCACATTAGGAAGAATCATCAAGGTAACTCAGGAAGTGATCGACTACCGGCGGTGGATCAAAGAGAAGTGGGGCGGCAGAGTGCATCCGCTGCCCGACCTGGGTGAGGTCCCTGCTTCCTTCTGTCACTGCATGCCCCTGGATACGGGGTGCCTCCTTGTCCTTCATGGTAGTGTGTGTGGACCAGGAAAGTTTCTAGCTTTTCCTGGGCAGCATTTAATTAAAAACTGTAAGCCTAAGGCCAGCCTTGTCTAGCAGAAACACAGCTTGTGCCGTATGTGGAATTTAAGGAGTCTAGTGGCTGCGTTAGGGAATGAGAAGCAGCAGGTGAGATTCATGTTAATACTCTGTTTTATCCAACTTAGTTGAAAATGTTAACATTTCAACATGTAATTATTATTGAGACATTTGGCACCCTATTTTTGTACTGTCTTAGAATCCAGTGTGTATTTGTATTTATAGCGCATCCTAACTGGGGTGCTCAGTATCCAGCAGCAGAAATGGGATTTCCAGGAAGCGGTAAATGTAGGGGATTTGCGTACCCATTAGATGTTACAAGTGTATTTGAAATGAACATAGCTCTTATGATTAGATTAATTAAAATTGAGATTCAGGCTCGCCAGCAGCATTCCAAGGCTCAGCCGTGCTAGGGGGTGGTGGCTGTTGGCCAGGGCAGCAAAGTACTTGGTGCTAACCTAGGCTCTGTTTTTGACCAGACAATAGGATTAAGGTGAAAGAGCGAGTCTCCACATGCAACGGAGAGCAGACACAGGGCCGGGAGCCTGGGTCCCCCTACAGCCAGCGTCTGACCCTGTCGCTGTCCAGTCCCCAGCTCCTCTCTTCGGGCTCTTCTGCATCTTCTGTGTCTTCGCTGTCTGGAAGTGACATTGTGAGTGCCCTGTTCTGCCCCTCCCCTGTGCGACTGTTGGGCTTGTGCTCTTAGGAGGCAGCCGCCACTGTGTGTTCTGGTGCAGTCGCTGCCTCTGTGCACACTCCCCCCGTCAGCATGGCCCGCAGCAACCGGTGGTCCACGTAGTGTGCCACTGCCCTCGCAGCTGAGCCACAGGACTGTCGGCAGTAGTTTTATAAAACTATGGAGTGGAGGTGACTCAGCGGTATTTATTTTGTTATAGTCTTCACGGTGCTGAGTTCCAGGCAGAAATGTAGTGAGTGTGCCCTCTGCTGTTAGAGGTCGGGGTTTGTGCAGGCTTCTCGCGGCCACCAGAAGCTGTGCTCCCTGCTGTTGAGCTCTTGTCTCTGTGCTGGATCGCAGGACTCGGACACACCGCCCTGCACTACGCCCAGTGTCTACCAGTTCAGTCTGCAGGCGCCCACGGCTCTCGTGGCCAGCTTACCTGCCGCCCTGCCCATGCCCGGTGGCAAGCCTCAGTCTACCCCTTCCCGAACGCTGATAATGACAACCAACAATCAGGTATGTGCGTCATCTGGGCTTGGTGCCCAAGCTGTGAAGGCCTTGGGAAGGGATTAGTGCTGCTTTTGATTTACAAAAAGAACTTTTAAAATCTTCGATGGGTTTATATTTCTATTTTATTGTACCAATTGTCTTTTTTTGTGTGTGGATAGAGTATAATTCCCATCAATCTAAAAAATGCCATCTTGTAACACCATTGGCCTGAAGTCACAATGTCCAGCTTTAGCAGCAAGGTGACCTGCCTCTTTGAGGCCCAAAGTGGCCTTTGGCACGAGCCACCCCAACTGTCTCTTGCAGCAGCTCTGTGGGCAGCCTGAGACTGCATCCTTGTCATCCTGAAAGAGGTTCTGATGCCATCACTCAGCCTGTTGCAGTCTTCTCCATGTCTTTAACTAGGCACTGGGTAAACTTTGTTAGAATCTGCTGGTCTTGATGTTTAGATAAAATTAGAGGTCTAAGGGAGAATTTGGTGAGCCTTCAGTTTTGTATCTACATCCCCATTATACCTCAGTGGAACATGTATAAATCTAGCATGGTCATTCATGTAAAAGGAGAGTAAAATTGATTTTGAGATGTGGGTTCTGTTGAGTTTAAATTGACCTAGAGGCATGCAGATGAGCTTGTTGGCATGCTGGGGTGTAGCAGTGGTGTCTCTGTCACCTTGGTTGCCATTTTCCACTCTGACCCTGGCTGCAGCATCTGACCCTGGCATGGAGCGCTTTATTTAGCCTTGTAAGGTGTGACGTTGGAGAGCCCAGTGCAGACTTAGTTGGGGTGGTGGCGGCAGGGCCCACAGCATGGGAGAGTCCCGACGTGGCTCAGGTGTAGCATACATTCATGTGTGTGTCATTTGCTAACTCCATGAGCAGGGCTACAGTGCGAAGGTCTCTGAAATGTTCAGACAAGGCTGAGAGCACTTTCTTACAGTGCTGCTCCATGAAAATGAAATAAAACCCCATCTGAAGATGTGTGCTCCTGTCCGGTGCAGCTTACTGAGTAGGGAACTCCCTTTGGCCTGGTTTCCATGTCCAATGGGTGAAACACAGCCTGTTAGTGGGCAGGCAGCGCCAGCCACGGCTGAGGGCACTGTGCTCTCGGCAGCCATGATCCAGGGAGGGCAGCCCTTGTTGAAGAGCAGCTTGGCAGAGGGCAGGTCGTGACCAGTGGGAAGAGCAGCGGCCGAGCTATGCTTTGCCCCACAGCAGCTGCTCATCTCTGTCCCCTGGGGACCCGTCTCCCAAGACAGAAATGAGATGGGGATGAAGATTTGGAGAAGGCCGCCCTGGATAGGACACAGGACCCTGTGCTTCACCCCTGTTGTAGGGATGGTGGGCAGAGTTGCGGATTCCCCGAAGGTTCTTTCCTGGGACAAAAGTGGCAGCTTGCTGGTGACAGGTTATCTGGGCTCTTGGTTTGCTCCAGTCAGCTTTAAACCCACAACCAGAATTCTGGGCATATTTAGAACATAAGCCGTTTCCAGCTAATGGAAGTACCATCGGGTTGCCTCCAAGCGGGCCTGTGCTCAGAGCAGCCCGGGCCCGGCCCGCGGACCTGGCACACGTGCTGTACCGTGCCTGTCTCTGTTTGCTTCTAGGCCAGGTTCACCATCCCCCCTCCGACCCTGGGGGTTGCCGCTGTCCCTTGCAGACAAGCTGGCGTGGAAGGAACCACGTCCTTGAAGGCCGTGCACCACATGTCCTCCCCAGCCATTCCCTCGGCATCCCCCAACCCGCTGTCCAGTCCTCACCTGTACCATAAGGTGCGTACCCCTCCTCAGCTGTGCCATAAGGTGCCTTCCCTTGCGCGTGTGTTTCCTCCCCAGCAGTGGAACAGTGTTAGATCATTCAAGAAGAAATAGTCTCCCTACTCCCCATAAGCAGCTCTTAACGCCTTGCTGAGCTGCCCCGCATAAAAATGAGGTCTGATATAGGCAAAGGTCAGGAAGAAGATGATCTTGTTTCCTTATTTACATTCATTTTATGCTGAATAGTTGGTTTTCTTTTCTTTTTTTTTTAAATTTATTGTGTGTGTGTGTGTGTGTGTGTGTGTGTGTGTGGCCAGCTCAGCCCACCAGGGG
>NDGN011515498.1:422-17090 GCA_002564285.1 Tympanoctomys barrerae
AAGGAAGGAAGGAAGGAAGGAAGGAAGGAAGGAAGGAAGGAAGGAAGGAAGGAAAGAAGAAACCCTGGACTTCTTGGAATTTTGCATAAGAAAATTTAAGAGCCAGGAATTAGCTCAGCAGTGTAAGTGGCTACCTGCAAGCACAAGGTCCTGAATTCAATCTCTGTTATTAATTTTTAAAAAGTTCAGATTTAATAGCAAATGCTTCAAAATACCAGTTTCTATTAATAAGTAAAAGGAATAGATGCATAAAAAATGAGAAAATGCTGAAAAAGAGTTGTCTCTTGTGGAAACCCCCTATTATAATAAATACTACAAATCACTTCCATTCAAAACAACTTGCCTCTTGATAAATTGAATCAAATCTGATGATTTATTTAGTATAGTTATTACTATTTTGGATCAATTAACAGATGGTGCCTTATTTTGTTTACATTCCCAATGTGGGATGAATCGCAAGGTTATCAATACATCACTTGTGAGTGGTTGGGAAGGGGAAACGAAACCTTCCCGTGCAGGTTTTCTCGGTGTGATGTATTTTCCCCGCAACATTTTAAGTGAAGAACATTTATTTTGATAACTCCATTAGATGGGGTTCATCATACAGATTTTTATGCTGATATGAAAAGACAAATAAGTACTGAGTGGCCAAAGGCTGTGCTTTGCCTTGTGCAAATGTCCGTGTCCCTAAAGAGAAGCTTTTCCCGTTCAGAAAAGACACGAGCAATTAGGAAGAATTCAGGACAAGAGCTTCTGGCGCTAAGCAGGAGAACAGAACATTGCATTTGATAGTTTGTGCCTAGAAACTCCCCTTTCCTAGACAGTTGGTGCCTTCCCTGGAACCCTCCTTTCCCAGCTCTAATTTTCTACTTGTTTACAGAGCTAGGGAGAGGAGAGAGAGATCAGCCCCAGGTTTGCTTATCGTATGACCTGCAGGAACAGACAGGAAGATTTCTTTTGCTCACTGAACTTCAATGTAGCTAGGGCCTTCCCAACTCCTGAGAGGCATGCAAATTTGTTCAGATGTTGTGGTTTACACCACTGAGAATTGTGAAACTCAGAGCACTTCCCTCATGGCCTCCAGGGTATGTAAGCTGACAGCTGTTCTGGTTCTGATTTCCTGCATTTTGCAGCTTTTCTTTCATCTTATACTCCAAACATGGAACACCATTTCTTTCTCTTTTTCTATAACTTAACAAGACTCATATAGAATGGCCTAATTCAGGTAATGAGTGCATGAGATTCATTATTATACAATACACATTTACTTACATTTGATGTTTTCATAATTTTAATGAAACAAGTGACTTGCTCATATGATGCCAAATATGCATATGAAAGAAATTATATGAAAATGTTGGGGAGATGGAGAAGGTAGAGAGCAGATTACCAAAACACACATCTAAACTTTGCCTGTCAGAAGTCCCATTCTTAGAAAGTCCTTCAGCCCCACCTCCGCCAGTAGCTAGTGGCTGCTTGGTGGCACTGGAGTTTCTCACTGTTTATTCATCTAATTCTGATTTGTCTCAACCCACCCTTTTGACCCTGGGGCTTTAGATTACTTGTCCTCTGTTACGAAGAGTAGTTGTCCCATCGACCATTCTCCGAATGCTTAGCTGAGAAATCAACTTTCACTTTAATAGGATCTATTTTTCTCAGGGACACTTGTGGTACCTCAGGCAAAAATTTATTCTGCTATACTTTTAGTATGTCCTTCTTAATATTTTGTTACTATAAGATGTACAGAACAGACATTTCCAGATCATGCCTTTGAGAATCACACTACCAATTAAATCTTTGCTTAGGATCATCTTTTTTAATAACCCAAAGCTCTTGTTTTTTTAAATAAAATTTAAGAACATCCTTGACATTATATTCGACTATTTTCTTCATGCATAAAGACAGCTGTCATTGCAACTGCCACTCCAGAAATGTCCAGATTCTCAAAGAACTCCCTGGCCTCCTCGCTGTCAGTAACTGTGCTGACATGTCTTGATAACCCTTAAATCTTCTTATGCTTCTTATCCTCTTTCTTTCTTCTAAGTCAGGATTTTAAACTGCACCAAGATTCCCTAAAGCACTGAAAACTAACCATTAATTCTGTGTAACTTTTTGCTTGCTGTGTTTACTGTGACATAGCGCTGCAGCTAGGAAAACCCAACTGTAAAAATTACATTTAATCTCAAACTCCTTGTGTGACCATTAACTGACTTTTTGCTACCATTACCTTCAGGCCTAACTCTCAGTTGATCTACAAATTTTCTTCAGCTCTGGATTTCACAGCAATATTCGCTATGCATTACTGTCTGCATTTTTCTTTGTCATAAAATTGTAATTTATTGAAACATAATAAAGGTGTCCTCTAAAACAGTTACTCCCCTGCCAATCCTCACCAATTCACATACTCTCCTATTTCCATAAATTTGATTTCTAGTTACTTCCTGGAGATGATCAAATTCTAATTCATTATCCTGCCACTGTCAACATCAGAACCATAAATCCTTGTGTAGTTGTGGTTTTTAAACCGAAGGATGCTGAATCCTCCAGAAGCATTCCTGACTCCCACATCTAAGTATTCACCGTGTGCACAACCGGAACGCCAAATACGCTTCCCACTACGGAGCACAGCGCTCTGCATTGCCCTGCTGAGCTGTCTCTGATATTGCTGCTCTGTGTTATGAGGCCAAGATCACGTTCTCTAATGACTCTCCAGCACACGGCCCCGTGCATCGCCCACGTGAGATGCCCGACGCACATTTCGTTATGCTCCGAACCACTTGCACTGAGGCCTCAGAATGCTTCTCAAGAGGAATTTCGGTAGCTGTAATTATACAACCTGGTATAAGTCACTTGCCTCTAATACCTCCGAAATAAATTTAAATGCATGGAAGATGAAGAGAGGCCATGTTATTGAAACACAGAAAAGAGAACCAAGTACAGACAAATTTTAATATATGAACGTATTGCTATTCTAAGGTTTATTTTCTTGCTTGTGAGGTAGTTCACAGCTCAAAACACATTTTCCACAAGGAAAAGTATATATAAATTTTTATCTTGCTTCCCTACTCTTTTATGATGCAGCTGAAATGTTGCTTTGTTGCCAGGGAACAATGATAATGACAGAGGAGCAGTTTTCCCTTGTGATGCTTCCGTGAACCAGGACCTGGCCTACATGTTTTACATGCACCTTCTCATCTCATTCTCTTAGCAAAGCCATGAAGTAGGTGGTATTCTTTCCAGTGTATAGAAAGGAAATCCAGGTGAACAAGGGCTAGTAGTTTGCCCAAATGTCCCTAGGCAGGATTGTGTAGGAGACCAGTTTAGACTTACTTTACTTCCTTTCATAGGAAATTATTTTGAATTCAAATTTGTATAAGTACGAAACTACCACTATTTCCACTATTCAAAGCAATCATATTACAATACTAATGATTACACAAATGCATAAAAACAGTAAAAATGAATAAAATGCACTTAGCATGGCCTAATTGCTCTTGTTGAACTATTATAACCTATTTGATTTATACTGGTCTGTTATTGGAGAGGCAAAGCACAGGAATAACAGTGAAAGAACTCTCAAGCGCTCATGAAAACACTAAGTTGCTAATGAGAATGCCACCTTCACAGTCACATGGTGCGTACAAATGGCCTTAGTTTTCTCCTGCGCCAACTCAGGATAACACTGTGTTCTTATTTGCACTTTTCTCCTGCATATATGTTCTCACACGTGTCTGTCCTATCATAGTACCACAGTCAGAAGGCAAGAAGTCTTAACTTTACCATTCATGGTGTCCACGGACCAGTTTACCAAAAAGCAAACCACTACCAAAATAAAAATAAAACTTCTGAACCATTTCAAATAGTACAGATTATTTATCTGCTGAAGAAGTTTTCGGTTGACTTGTCAATAATTTGAAGAGAACTTCCAAATCTCCCTCGGGATGCTGCTGATTCCTTTCAATGACCCAGCCTGAGTGATCGTCACACCCTGTTTCCTCACTACCTCCTTCGCAAGCCTCGCTTCTCGCTGCCCCCTCCTGCTACCCCCCATTCCATGGTTTCTTACCAGTTAGGTACATTTTCCAATCTCCTCTTGTCTTTCCAGAATTCTTCTCTAATTGGCAAACTATACTCATCCTTATATATTTAACTCAGGTACCATCTTCTCTGGAAAATATTCCTACTGTCTCACAGAATCACGGCCTAATGCATACTCACACTGCAGGACCTACTGCGTGCAGCCCTTTCTTGCTTTGCTTCCATACATAAGCAGTGAGCTCTTTGTCCTTGACTCAGAATGCGACACATGCTGTACAACGTAGTCAGTAAACATTTGCAATTCTCAAGAGGCTCCCAGAAATTTACACTTCGTTATGGTCACAGGTCTTTTACAGGCAAGAAGGTCACAGCGACAGCCAAGTTATTGAAACGCTAAAACCTCAAGCAGTAGTGCCACTCCCCGAAGCTGGAGTCTATATTATTGAAATCCGAGCATACAGTGAAGGAGGGGATGGAACAGCTAGCTCCCAAATCAGGGTTCCATCATACTCAGGTAAGTCCTAACGGAATAGGCTTAATTTGACAGCCACCTATGAAAGGTTATGTAAAGCTCATGAATGCTAGACGATGGATTGTATAGTTCTCTGATGTTTGAGACATGAATAGAGAAAAATATAAAAAGAAAACTCTGTCTTTTCAGTAATCCAGACGAAAAGACCTAAGAATCTTTCTCATTGATTAGTTTTTCAGTTTTTAATTATATTAGTACACATTTACAGTATACAGGACTACCATCAGTCACACAAAATCTTAATATGCTCTGCGCTTCCTTTTTAACAGTAGTTTCAAGAGCAAGAATAGTAATAATGTGTTTCTGCATTGATTAATTCACAACTAAACTCTTCATATGAGGCTTCTGAATTTTCAAGAGCAACTTCAAAGACTGAAGACTTTTTTCTGAAAACTGAAAAACTCCACTTTCCTCTTTCCTCAGAAGTGTCAAATTTCTAGTAACGATGGCAGGAGCATTTACTGAGCCCTCATCGTGCTCCTGGACTTACACTATGTGTGTTCCATATATTATTTTATCCTTCTAGCAATCTTTGAATTAGGTGGGAATTTCATTCTCTGACCCTAGAAGGTTCCTTTTCAACACTAATACAATCAGATTTTATAACATTATATAAATAAGGCCAGTTCCAAACTTGCTAGTACTTACACAGATCTGGAATCTCTCACTAATATTTTTAATTGACTTGTAAGTTCCATGAAAAAAATTGACAAGGGTTATGTTTTAGTTAACAACATTTTTACCAGAGTAACCCCTTTCCTGGGTTTCAATGAAGTAAAATCTTATAGCATTATCTACTTGAGACCCATAAAAATCTGAGAATGATTGGCTTCGTTCTTGCCATATTTTAAAAATCAAATGCCAAAGAAATAGAATGACTTGCCCAAGTGAAATAGGTAAGTAGTTTTACAGCTAGAGCAAAAATTAATCTAATGTTGTTATTTTGTTTGATTTATTGTGGATGGTTGGTTGGTTTTGTTTATTTGCTATTCTAACATGTTTTAGCATTGTGGATTTTATAGAGAACAGTAGCTACAGACTTTATTAGCATTCTGGAAATGAGATTTCTTCTGTATGAATGTTGATTTAGAAATAACACAACCACTTTAAAATACAGTATACAGAAAGAATAGTTTTACATTTTTTATTTATTTAGCATGGATAGACACTCCAACAAGACCTTGTCATCATGCTGTTTTTATAGTTCATATGTGGCCACGCACTTTATGATAGACTTATTTTGTATAAGATGAAATACATTTAACACTCTCCAATATGTTGAGTAATAAGATTTATTATTTCACCAGTTATGCAAATTTTTAAAGAAAGGAACATTTGCCACTTGGGCACATGTGTTGTCTACAAAAAAAAAAAAAATAGCTCTTTGGCTTTTACGCACACATCTAGAGAATAAATTTAGACTCTAACTTTGTAAAACATAAATCAACTTCAGGATCCTATTACACTAAATCCAACCAGGAAGCATAACTTGGCAGAAGATGCCAGAAAGTGAACAGTAAAGTTTATCTTTATTCTTAAGTTTAGAACCAAAGCCAATCACTGTTTCCAGAGGTATATTATGAGCCTCAGGATCTGCTATTCTACAGCTTCAAGTACTTCAAGCAAATTCTAAAGTCTTTTTAAGTAGCAGTTTTTCATGTGTAACAAAAGGATAAGAATATTATTTAGCATATGGGTATGTCTGAGAGTCAAATAATATGTTTACAAGGCTTAAGATATTGTTTGGCACATAGCAAGCATTCATTGCATGCTAATTAAGATAATACTTCAGAAAACTTTGGGCCTTAAGAACCACTTCTGAAGTTAGTATCTAAGAATTGTTCGTCATTTGTGACCAAGAAGAGCTCTCAAAAGATCAGCTCAGATCTGCTGCTTTAGTCAAATTAAGTGCAAACGTCTGGGTCTCAAGAAATAACTTCTAGGGGCCAGAGAGATGGCTCAGTGGAATAAGCACTTGCCTGGCAAGCGCAGGGGCCTGAGTTCAATACTCAGTTCCACAAAAAAAAAAAGAAAAAGAAAGAAAGAAAAAGAAAAAAACTTCTCCAGGGTATAAAATTAAATGGTAAAAGACCACCCTTCTTCACTGCAGTGAGAATCTGCAGTTTAAGCCTCCTCAACTATAATAATCAAAGACCCCTAAATAAAGAAAATACTCGTTGTTGCTAAATGTGTGAGTTAACTAACGTAAGTACACTGTGAATTCATGTTGCGTCACACTTAATCATTAAGTGTTTTACTTGATCTTCTGAAGTATGCACTACAAAAATTATTGCATTTCTTCAGACCTGGAAGTTGGGATATTTTCTGTCAGTGCATCATTATAAAAACTACACTGAATCTCTTGGCTAGGTGTGTTTGTTGACATGAATTGCTGCTTTCAGCACAGTATTTCATTTCTGCTCTGTCCTGCTTGTAACTTGGGGAATCTCAGACAACGTTTTGCTTCCTAAGAGCGAGAAACACTCCAGTAAAAAGCAGGACAGACGCCACGCAGTTCCCCTAGTCACTAGGAACCAGTCTTCTCCAGAACAGTTGTCTCACGGGTGCCTCTGGCCTCCCGCAGGCGGGAAGATCACGAGCGCTCAGCCGGCCCTGCGCTCCCTCTCCACGTCGTCGTCCGTGCTGCTGCTCCTGGCCCTGCTGACCCCTTCAGCCTCCTGGTGAAGCTGCTCGCTTGCTCTGCTTTGCTTTGCTTTAGCTTAAGAACAGCAGTGAATCGAATGTAGTGTGCGTGGAGGCCAGAACCCGGGACAAGCTGGAAAACTCTGGGGCCACACGGGGCGCACGTGCAGGCGGGCGGTTGGGGCGGGCGCTCCCTGGCCATCAGGTTTCTCTTTGTTTTTGTAAATGGAGAGGACAGGTCTTGGCCCACTGGAAATATGCAGATGGTATGTAATGAATTTTTGTAAGCAAAGATAATTTCTGTCAAATGTATTCTTAATTTTATATAGGTGAATTTGATTTTATATCTGATGACTGAGAGTGTGCCATCTATTTATTAAGGAAGTGGTCTCTACCAGATCTATTTCAAAAACAGATACAATATTGAGGATAGAAAGTTTTCTTAAAACTCTGAATCCAGTGTTTTTCTTTTTCCCTTCACCTGACTATGACAATTGCCAAACCTGCAGGAGATATGAAAAATACTTTGGCTATGAGATCCATTATAGGATACATACAAAAAAATTCTCAAAAGTTATTATACAGTTACATAGTAAAGTAGCAAGATTTCTCAATAAATTATTCTATATTCACCTCTAGAGCAAATTCTTAGGGTAGAGAATAAGCCATTTTTATTAGATGAATAGTGAATCCAAATGAACTGTTTGCATTACACACCATGTTATATAGCAGAAAATATGGTAAATGCTTATTTTTAATAACAAGGTAGCTTCAAGTCACAAGATTATATAATTACTATAGACTGCAATGACACTCTGCCACAGCTGCTGATTTAAAAATGCAATGAATGGGGAACAGAGATTTCCCAATTGTCTACCTACTCACCTAACATCAAAGAGACGAATCAAGTCCAAGGCGGTCTTAATTGAAAATAATTTTAAGCACAGCAAAATTGTGTTATACAAATAACTATATACACATATCTATATAGTCTGTAGAGTCAAATGATTCAAAGAAAGCAAATAAACTTTGATTTTAGACAATTTCATATACCATATACCACATATAAATTCTTGTCAGGATTTGTTGGATAAGTTGATTTTAAAACTTAATCTTTGGAAATATGGCACCAATACCATAAGGGCTTAGCCAGGGTGGCCCACCGTGCTCGGCTTACTCTCATTCTGTGACTTAGGAGGTGATCCCTAGTTGCTACTCTGAAGCCTCAGCTTGAATCTAAATGACCCTAAGCAGTTAGTGGAAAGCCGAATGAAATGTTCCCACCTGATGACATCCCACAGAAGTTCTAGGGAATCTAAGGGCGTCCAAGAGTAGGCATCACATCCATGGAGATGCACGAAAACTTCGTCAAACCAACTTCATGTACCAGAAAAGAGCCTGACGAAGCCAGTTTCATAGGTGACGCAAACATGGTGCCAAAGCACGTGTCTCACCTTTTTTTTCCTTTATATAATCCACACCCAGTCACTCAATTTGCATCCATAATGACAGATAAACTGAAGCAAAATGCAGTTCAAATCGCTGGCTCTAGAACTTAATCTTGCTAGAATCTGAGGACAAATGGAAGATTTTATTTTGAACACTCAACAGTTTAGCTACAGTGTAACTACATAAAAGAATGACTCATTTGGCTTGGAGAAAATTATAACCAAGACAACCCAAAGCAACAATAAGTGATTCATAAGATTGAGTCAATAGATTATTATAATCTATGCTACAGATGGCGACTATTTAAGCCTTGAATAATAACAACGAAGTGGCCTTTCTTGAATGTCTCCTTCATTGCAGAAGAGGCGAGGCCTTGCCATTACAGGGGTGCTCTTTAGTGAACATAGTATGAGCTCTCCCAAGTAGGATGTAACAGCTCAAAAAACAGACTGTGCATCCAAAAAGTGCGGGAGGATATTTAAAACTGGAGATGACGTTTTCTATTTAATGAATTAAGCCATCTCTTCATGTTTCATGATGTCCTAAGCGAAATTTCAGGAAAGACTTTGAGAATAAAGTCATTACTAATACTCTTACTTTAAAAAAGCCCAGTTAAATATAGCGATGTCAATACATGGAAAATCCAAATTAAACAATAGTTCTGAACAGCTGATGGATGGCACACATCAGATGGAATAGTTATGTATACGATGTCTGATGTTTTATTCTTAACAGGAATCAGAGCTATGGGATATTTCTACTCAACATGCACAAAATATGTATTTTACATCATAAATCTATTTAAAAACAGCTTACAATGTTTATGTACTTATGTATTACATATTTGTTACTTTGTAGGCGCAAATAGCATTCCTTATCCAGGTCCATTATTTTTCAGCTATGATACTAAGTGAATTTTTTTCTTGGTTGAGGTAGTAACCACACAGTCTTAAATCACTAAAGAGACTGTACTTTTTTTAATAATATCAATTGAACTATGAAGAAAATTACACTCCTTATAAACAAATTTCTTGAAAGCAAATGTTTTGTATATCCAGCTGAAGGTACTGTGGATTCCATGTCAAACTGTTAAATATATTGTATACAATCTGTATATATATATACTATATATAATGGTCCACAACCTGTGGAAGGCGCAGTCAGATAATAGTTCTGTGTACTGTTCTTGTAACATTAGATCTTTTTAATAAATAATTCTGTTTTTATTGACTTTTATCTTTTCTCCTGTCAAGTCCATCGGTGACTTAATTTCAAGAAGAGAATGCTCATGATTATGGTAATGTTTTCAAAAATATCTTTTTATTAGGACCTGAAAGATCGTAATGATTTTGGGTACAAAACATCTCCATAAATATCCACTTGTAGCTGTAACTGGAAAATCAGAAGCTATGCAAAAGAAGAGTACAGATGTGATAAATTCAGATTTAATACAATTAAGACATGCCATAGTGTGTGCATCACACCACCAACCACTGGAGTTCCTGCACAGCTGTCCCCTTGGGCAGCCCGAGATGGTCCTGTTGCATGACCCCAACTCTTGATTTTGTTTTTTTCAGAAAACTTAACTTTGTTAAATCAGTTTTGCAGAAAATCTATTAAATACACACTTTATTTTAGTTAGGACCAGTTAAAACCAATCTATCCCAGATACAGTTCTTGTAGAGTTATTTATTCTTTTGTCTCCTTTACAACCAGTTGTACATGGCATGTCTGTTACTTCAGCAATTATGTGATATTATAATTATTTGGTTAGAACTATTTTTCTCCACTGTCCAGACTCTGGGATCATACAGGGGATACTAGGCTATTTTTATCGTTGGATTCATCTCACCAGCTCCTAGTATAGTAATTAGCACGTATCAAGTGAGTAATAAATTGGATTTAATTTAGTGCTAACATTTTCTGTACAATAGCCTTCTCAAACCTAAGTGATCATTTAAAAATTAGCCAAAAATCAACTTGTCCAAGTTCTGATTCAACAAGTCAGATACAAGGGAAGCTTTACTTTAAACATCTTTACAGGAGTCGAGGACAGAGCTCAGTGGCATGGACCCTGTCTGGCAAGTGTGAGGTCCTGAGTTAGATTCCTGGTTCCCTTCTCCCCACAAATAGAGAAAACAGTGAAAACCTTCTTGAACAAAATCTGATAAAACTCTACTAAAGAAAATTTGAAATTGCTAGTATAACTTTGGTATGAATTTACTTATTGTCCTAACCATTCTATAACCCAAGGTTCTATCCCTGAGATAGACTAGCAATAATGTAAGGTATTAAATGGATAGACAAGCTACAAAAGAGTGGATATATGCCTTTTGTGTAAGAAGGATAACACACATGTATTTGGTAATATTTTCAAGAAGAAATAATGGAAAAATCAACTAAAATTTAGTAAAAATGATTACTTCCCAAGAAGAGGAGAGAATGTGAAAATAAATACACCAGCTAGCTGTTTCTCCACATCTTTGTTTCATAGACTTTAATTTGGACCCATATCAAGGATGTATTATTAATTTAATAAATCAGATAATCAAAAGCAACAACATTAAACCATCTCTAGAAACTGAGAATGATAGAAAAATGAACCCAAACATATATCAACCCAGTGGCTTGTGAAGTCCAGTTTTTCTTTAGAGAAAACGATGAGAAGAGAGAGAAGCATTTCAAGTCAGTACTGTGACCATATATCACAAAAGACGTTGGTTGGTTCCAGTGATTACTCAGACGGAAAGGCACAAGAAGTCTTCCTGTAAGTAGAACAATTAGAGATGTATTTTTAACTAGCCAAATATAAAAACATAAATGTTGAAATATTAAGAGTATATTTTAAGGGGAAAGAGATGCATGTATTTTAAGTAAACCTCTAACCTTTGATTAGAAATGTCAGTTTCAATTTATAACTTATTTAACCTCTTTCTTTAAAATAACCTAGTTTTGTTCACTAAAAAGACCTAGAAGGATAAGGAATATTTGTAATGCAAAAACAATGCAAGCCATGTATAAATAATGCACCAACTATGGTCTCCAACTCCCTTCTGTGAGAAAGACTCAAGACTTTTTGGCGAGACAATTAAGGCTGTCGGTAGGCAGCGCATGAGACGACTCCGGGACTACTTCTTCTATTTAGGAACATTATTGTGGGCATGACAGGAGGACGAGCTGAGGATGACCCTCCGACCAAGCAGACAACCTCACCTCAAAAATAATAACAACAACCATGGATTAAAATATGTGGCTTATCTAAAGCTCAAATATTCATATTGTTACCTTTACACAGTTTACTGCTTTTCTTTATTGCCCCTAGCGGTCACCCTGCTAAGAATTGTCACAGAATAGAAAATAATTAAGAATTCATCCCACCTTTTCTATAAGAACTACGTTGCAGGATAACCAAATAGTCAATCAAAGATACTACTACTTTCTACGTTATAGAAAATCACAATAATATGTATAAATTAAATTTTTCCTCAAACTAAGCTACTTGGTAAAAGGCTGATGAAGAACCTTTGAAGGAGATGTCTCAGGCTGCCATCATCTGAACCCACTGATTTTAACATCACCAAAAAAAGGAACGCATAGAAAATGGCACAACCTGATGTGATAGGAGGGTACACACTCAGAAGCACCTCTCTAATATGCTTCCGAAAGTTATCATGATCCCTGATCAAAATCTTCTCACTGCAGTATTGCAAGAAATGCTGGAGGAAAAACAAAACAAAACAGAGCATTGCGTAGTGCCTGGAGGTGCAGATCAGGTGGATTCTCTACGTGGCATATTCTACTGGACAAAAACCCATTTTCTTTCTCAAGTGAATGGCCCGCAGATAAAAATCGGACAATTGTTACTCATTATGATGAACTGAAGAACAATACCTGCAGAATATAATGTGTGGAAGCTCCTGCGGGCCTGATGTAAATGGACCAACTGTGTAAAGATGCCATTTAGACAAAGGGGCAGTTTTCAATGCAGGCTGCAGATGAAACAGAGTAACTAGGCATGGTGGGGCACTCCTGTAATCCCAGCACCCAGGAGGCTGAGGCGGGTGGTTTGTTACAAGTTCAAGGGCTCTATAGTGAGTTCAAGACCAGCTTGAGCTGCTGACATATAAGAGATGATTCGTTTTGAGGTAATTGGCGCATGTTCATAGCACAGCTTATTTATTTTTACATTCTTTTTCCTTCATTTCCTCCCTGTTCTCTATATTTCTTAATCCCCTTCGTACTGGTGAAAGATCTGCTTCCCTGTTTCCTGCTGTCCAGTCTTTATCAGGCAGAGTCACGTAGAAGCATCTGTGCAGGTGACATGCTATGATTCCGGGGTTTGCCTTACAATGACCTAGCCAAAAAATAAAAAATAAAAAAAGTAAAGATGGACACCAAGCAACCCCTATGTTAATATTCTATGCTTTAATAAAGAAATTTCTATTTTACAGAAATTATAATATGTCATCTTGATATGTTCTATTTTTTCTAACCTTAGATAGTAGTCATAACACTGAATTGTATTGTTGTAAAACATATATGCTGTTAACGACTCATAACTGTGCAAGAATTTTGTCTTACCACGTGATTGGCTCAAGCTACAAATCACCAAATAGCTGATCGCCCCGCCCCGTAAAGTCGAACTGCAGTTTTAAAAGCCATTTCATTATCGTTCGCCTCGGTGTTGCCTCCTGACCTGAAGGGTGGCATTAGGAAGCTGCATGTGGTCAACTGCTGACTCCCTTGCGCATAACACTGAAAGAGACGGCCACGCTCCTGGCGTGAGAACTTCAGCCGTCCTTCGACCTTGAAGCAAGCCCATGTCAGAAAACCCCACATCTGGCCGAGTGTCTGAACCCCTCCCTGTTCTGTGACCTCCGTGCCACGTTGCCCGTGAACCCCTAACAGGAAGCGACGGCTGCTCAGGGCAGCGCGCGCCCACAGTTTAGGAGGGTCCCAGAGTTGGCACCACTTTGTGGCGGACACTAGCTCCCCAAGCTCCCTTCCTGCTCTCCTGGGAATACAGCTGATTACACGTACACCACACCCCGCTGCTCTCGGACCTCGCCTAGACAAAAACCTGGCTTCAAGTGGTGCGTGCTGCTTAGCAGTAGCCTAATAGAACCTAAACTTTGCTTTTGATAAGTAAAATCTTTTTGTCAAAAAATAAGTCCTTTCAGATTTCTCTAAGAATAAAGGTAGAAAAAAATGAAAGAAAAATCTTTAAAGTTAAAACTTATATTTGAAAGCTATCACCATTTGCTGTGCCACGCACAGTGCTCTCTCCGAGCGCCTCTTCTCGTCCCTGCATCTTCGGCCTGCAGATGTCCATTCTGCCTCTGCTGCCCGCAGCCCACTGCGTTCCGCGCACGGGCCAGACAGTCAGCAGCTTGAGCGCAGCCCTGGGCGCTGCGCTTGGGAGCAGCTCGCGAAGCTCGCTAAGCAAGCGTCCTCGGAGGTCCCACAGTTCTCTCTCTGGACATCTAGTCGCAGAGCGAGGCATAGGAGGGGACTGTCCAACCAGCGCCAGCGTAGAGACGCGCAGAGGTAGCACTGGAGGGTGGGCACCGACCAGTAGGAAGCACGAGGGAAGCAGAGCCAGAAAAATAAACTTGCTCCTTCTTTCCTGCAAAGCCTGGATTCGCCATAATTCTCTGTGTGGGGGTCACATGGCCGTCCAGATGCGTCTGGTACAGCTGTCATTGTCTCCAAGCTGAGCGGGAAGCAGCGGAAGCTGAACGCACATCCCGGTCCCTGGCTGCTTCTACTCTGTCCTCCCTCGCTTCCTTCTTCCTTGAGAATGGCTATCCCGAGACAGCGCCACAATCTGTTTGCTAGTGTATCCGGGCTGGAACTGCCCCTGTCACCCACGGAAGGTTCTCTGGCTTCTTGGAGAAAGAGTTGACTCAAGGTCTGGGAGCAGAATTATGCCCATGGTGGTACACTATTGAGCAGAGTCAGAAAGCAGGAAAGACGAACAAACAGAAGGTAAATAAAGGGAGATCTATCTCAAGAATGTTCCTTTTGGCATATGCACGTTAAAGAAGAGATTTGAAGAAGCCGTCACTTCTCAGTCCCTACTTTGTTATCAGTTCTGGCAATATTTATCAATGGTTGATAAAAATAAATTATTAAAGGTGACTGACAAAGAATCTGATGCTGGATCATCAACTGATCTTACTAATTAATTTTATCAGAACTAAAAGTGGGAAATCACATATTATTGAAAACTGATAAGATATAATACTTATATAGTACCATTAAAATATTCTTAATAAAAAGCTAAAGTCTAACTGAATCACTTCTATGTCTACTAGGTATGGAAAACATACAAAGAGAAAATTGTGAGGCCCCATGAAGAAGCAACTGACTGAGTCCAGGACGAGGGACATCCTTCAGGCCGAGGACACAGCTCATTGCACCATCAGGTGGAAGCGATATTAAAAAGGAGCATTAGGGGCCAGGAAGATGGCTCAGTAGAATAAGTGCTTGCCTGGCAAGCGCAAGGGCCTGAGTTCAATCCCCGGTTCCAGAAAATAAATAAATAAATAAAAAAGGAGCGCTGCTCACTTCTAATTCAAATAAGCTACTGAAAATAAATTATATTTTCAGGAATGAGAGAAACTGATACATGATCCAAGTAGATAATACACTACTTTTCTTAGCTGTGATAAGGTACTATGTTTATTTTATATAAATAACTATTTTTTTAAAAATATATAAAAATCTAGACATGTTGGGAAACACCTCTAATCCCGAGAACTCTGGCAGGCTATGATAGGATTTGAAGCTGGGGAATCATTCAGCCCTCTCTTAAAATTTAAAAAATTCAAACAGCTTGGGAAATAGCTCAATATGAAAGACCTTGGTTCAGTCACCAGTATCAACACACACGCGCGCACACACACACACACACACACTCACACTATGACATGAAAACAGGTATTACCTAAAGCACTGCAAAGACAAGGAAAGAAGAAAAGGGAATAAGATCAAGAGAAAATAATGAACGAACAGGTAAGCAGGCAGGACTTGATACTAATAATGTTGAGAATAGATATTTATAATTGAATCTAGAGTATAAATACAAGCATATTTATACATTTCACTCCAGTTTTACTACGTTTGAATTTTTATATTAGAAAATATAATTTGGAAAAAAGAAAGACACAAAATGGTCTCCACATACATGCTTTGAAAGAAGAAAAGCCGTATCACTTGAGGCTAGCACTAAAATATAAAATACAAACCTAATGTATGTGAACTTTGTCCTATCTTCCATATGGCTTCCATTTGCAATTTCTATAGGACACAATATTAGAAAATAAGCTAAAGTTGTAAAATATAAATGTAAAAATATGAAAATATTTTTTCAAAGTTCCAAAATCAAAATTTAACCTAAGTAAAAATTTTCACAACCATTTTCCATTATCTTTTAAAGGTAGAGTATCTGCTCAGGGTCTAGTTGACATTTTAGCCTCTAAATGATGAGAATAGGTCCTTCCTCTCTGAAACTCTCTTCTCTTAATTTCTACAACTGTTTTGACCTGATTTTTACCCTTCTCCTGTCACCCAATCTCAGTCCCCTTCCGGATTCCACTTTCTCTGCCAGTGTCCACAGAGTGTCTTTCCGTGCCCCCCATTGTCCCCAACAGCTCCCCTACCTAGACAGGCTCCTGGCACGTGCAGATTCTTTCACCTCCCAGCCTCCGCTCCCAACCCCTGTGCTTCCCTCGAGCTCCAGGGCAGCACTGCTAGAGCTCTCCGCTATCTGAACTTGAGTATTTCAATCACGCAGCAGCTGAAAGTGCTCCAATAACTCTCTAGCCAATCCTCATCATGTAGTATTCCTGAATATTTTAAATGGTTTTTCAAGTCAATAGCTTAGGAGTGATCACTTTCACATATAGAGACAACATCATACTCAACTAATTTTTCTTTCTTTTTTATTTATTTATTTATTTATTTATTTATTTATTTATTTTTTAACCAGGGATTGAACTCAG
>NDGN011515503.1:9432-20968 GCA_002564285.1 Tympanoctomys barrerae
TCTCTCTCTCTCTCTCTCTCTCTCTCTCTCTCTCTCTCTGTCTCTCTGTCTCTCTCTCCCCCCTCCCTCCTTCCCTCCCTTCCTCTCTCCTCTTCTCTCCCCTTCTCGACCCCTCTCTTCCCCTCCCTCCCTCTCTCCTTCCTTCCCTCCCACAACCTCTTTCCTGTTCTTTCCTCAAAGGTCTACAGGCAAAGGTGTTTGTGTCTAGGTGGTTGTTTAAACACAACAATGCAGAAATACACACATGCTTCTGTAGCAATGTTAGTTGTCAGAAGAAGATAGACTAGGTTGGAAAATAGGCTCCTGGACTTAGAGAGCGGGAGAAGAGTATGTTCATTGCAGCACAGTCTCCATGTGGTGCAGTCTCCAGGTGCTTGGCAGCTAAGCCCATGCCCCATGAAAGGTGGCACTCAATTGCCTCCCAGAGTCCTTACTGATTTCCTTAACTAAAGTGCAAGCATGTGGGTACTAAATAGAAACCTTGGGACCCACTTCCACAGGTCAGAGCCTCTTATGACTTCTTGAAGCCTCAAGTGGCATTGATAGTAAGCTAGTGGGTGAGGACCTAGAGGAACAAGGCCGAGTCTGCCTGAGTCCCAGTGCCTCTAACAGTTTCTGTACTTTGGGATCTCTCTAAGCTTTATTTGCCTCATTTATAAAATGAGAATGCTAATATTTACTTTGGAGGATTGTTTTTTAAGGAGTAAATTACATAGGATAAGTTAGTGTTCAGTGCTTAGACCCCTGGCTTATTTCATAGTGGGTGCTTGAGTATCTGTTTCCTTGTGTTTTTTTAATGTTTGAATATTTCCATTTTTTATTAATGCATATAATTAGTAGTCCTTGGCATGCTAGACCCATATCCTATCTTGGTCATTTTCAATTCCACTCCTCTCCCCTCCCTTTCTTCTTCCTGCAACCCAACTCCCTCTTCATCTCCCAAAGTTCCGTCTTAGTTTCCTTCATCTCACCTTTATGCTTGGATAAAACAAAGCATGTGATATTTCCTTTGCGCAGTCTGGCTTATTTTGCCTGCTGAGGTGGCCTCAGTTTCATCCATTTGCCTCCAAATAACATGATTTCATTCTCTTCCGTGGCTGAACAACATTGCCTCGTGTCTGTATGTCACATGTTCTTTATCCAGCCATCTGCTGAGGGGTGTCTAGGCAGTGTCCACAGCTTACCTAATATGAACTATGCTGCTATAAACATGGGTGAGTGTTTCACTATAGTACGCTGTCTTTGATTCATGGAGAAATACACCAGGGAGTGGTACAGCTGAATCAAAGGATATTTTCTACTTTCCACGCTTTGCAAAAATCTGCATATTGATTTCCATAGTGAGTTGTATTCGTCTACCTTTCTGCCACTTATGTAGGAGGGTTCTTTTTACCCCCATGCCCTGGCTAGTGTTTATTTTTCTTTGGAATGCTTGATGATAACCATTCTGACCAGGGCAAAGTGGAATTACAAAGTAGATTTTATTTGCATGTCCATAACGTCTAAAGATCTTGAGCACTTTTTAAATATATATTGACTATCTCTATTCCTTTTGAAAAGTACATAATCATTTTTTAATTTATTGATCATGCTATTTGCTTTGTTGAAATTTTTCTTTTTGAGTCTCTTATACAGTCTCAATGTTAACGCTGTAGCAGAAGTGTAGCTAGCAAAGGTTTGCTCCCATTCTACAAGTGGTCTCTTCATGGATTCATTGCATCCTTTGCTGTGCAGAAGCTTTGTTTCTGATATTATTTTTCATGATACCGGAGTTCTATTCAGATTCTTTGCTTGTAACAATGACTTTTTTTTTTTTGGCTCCAAATACCTTCAGGGCAGGTTTGGCTGGCTTGAGTTGTGGGGATCAAACCCCAGCAACCTGAACCTGACTGTTGAAGCAGCCACTTAAAGAACTGAGCTAAGGGGCAGGCCCCCTGACTTTTAATATTTGTCTATAATGTCTTCCAGCAGGTTCAAAGTCTCTGGTTATATCTAGGCCTCTGATCCACTTTAATTAATTTTAGTACAGAGTTAGTCATGGTTCTAATTTCAGGATTCTGCATGAAATACTCAGTTTTTCCAGAACCATTTGTTAAAGAGGTTATCTTTTATGTAGCGTATGTTCTTGGCCCCTTTGTAAGAACCAGATGGCTTTCAGTCTTAAGTTTTTTTGTGCATCTTCTGTTATATTCCATCAGCTCACAGGTCTGTTTTGTGTCATTACCATGTTGTTTTTGTTACTGTAACTTCGTACTATAACTTTGAATCGAGTATCATGATGCCTCCAGCATTGCTTTCTCAGTCAGCATTGCTTTGGTCCTTCTAGGCCTTTTCTGATTTCATATGAACTTTAGGATTATTTGTTTGAGTTCTGCAAAGAATGCTGTTGACATTTTAATAGGGATTCTTCTGAATCAATAGACCATTTTTGATAATTGGGCACTATCAAATCTGTCATTCCAAGAACAAGAGAGATTTTCTAATTTTTTATGTCTTTTTTTCATTTCTTTCCTCAGTATTCTGTAATTTCCATTGTAGAAGCCTTTCACTTCCTTGATTAGGTTGGTCATTTTTAAAGATCCTGTGGATATAATCGTTTCCCTTGTTCAGCTCTCAGTGGATTCATTATTAACGCTCAAGAATGTATTGATTTTTATTTTTATTTTGTGCCGTATCACTTTGCTAAATATAACCAGATCTGAAAGTGCTCTGATTGGGATGTTTTGGCTCTTCTGTGTAAAAGGCAGTAATAATTGGGCTTCTCCCTTTCTGTGTGTAACGCTCCTTTATCTTGCTATAGTTCTAAGTGCTATATTGAACCAGACTAATGAAAGCAGACATGCTCATCCCATTCCTAATTCTAGAGGAAATGTTCTCAATATCTTCCCTCTTTGATGCGGTGTTGGATGTGGGTTGATCATATATAAATTTTATCTACTTGAGAAAAGCTCTTTGTGTATATATTTTCTATAGGGATTTTGTCATGAAAGGATGCTGTATTTTATTGAGGGCTTTTCTACATTTATTGAGAAAATTGTGATTTTCATTTTTTAAGCCTTGATTCTATTTATGTGGTGCATTTGTTGGTTTACCTATGAGGAACCATACTTGACTCTCTGGGAAGAAATCAACTTAGTTGTGGAGCATGGCTTTTTAAATGTTACTGAATCCAAAGAGGATGCAAAGAGCATTAGTCTTTTTGAAGATTTTGGCTTTTGTGTTCACTGAGGATATTGATCCATATATTTTTCTTTTTTTCTAGGTCCTCATTTGATTTTGGTAACAGGGTAATGCTGACTTTGTAGAATAAATTTGGAAACATTTCTTCCATTTATATTACATGAAAACAGTTGAAGAACACATGTTAGTTACTCTGTCAAGGTCTGGTAATTCAACAGTAAATTCATCAGGTCCTATAGCTTTCTTATTTGGCTGAGTATGCTGCTTTACTCTCATTGCTCATTGTTAATCTGTTTATATTTTTATGTCTGCTGGCTCAATTTTGGCACGTCATTATTCATTTCTTCTAAATTGCTCAAGTTATTGGAATATAATTTTTAAAAAATAGTTTCTAATAATTTTCTGAATTTCAGTGGTATGTCAGCTGTAATTTTATCTTTTTGACTACAGACATGTACCACCACACCCAGCTTATTTGTATTTCTACATGTCTTCATTGGTTAATTATTAATCTCATTCCTCAGGTTTAGAAAATATTCAGCGATAACTGCAGTGAACAGAGTCCCTGTGCATTAGGCCACATTTCCTCATGCTCCTTAAGGCCAATGTGTCTTAAATCTAGCCTGAAGAGTGTCAAAAAGACATACAATGTTGAATAATGTTTGCTGTTTATTTTTGTCTTGACTACCACCTAAATGTTCTTCTAGTACATCCACCTCATTGTTGCTTCCTCTTATTCATCTTAGCTGCAGCTAAGACTTTAACTGATTTTTCTTTTTTCAATTTATGGAGAAAAGGCCAAACAAAATTTCATAGCAAAATAATAGAATAATAAGAATAGTTAGTATATTGCATATTGTCATCTTCAAAATTCTTGCTTCAAAAATCCTCCAATCGATTGTAGCACAAAGCTTCTCTCTCAGTGAACACCAGTAGTGTAGCTAACTGGCCTTTTCTTCTCTTTTCCCTTCCTCTCATCCTAATTCCTTTCTCCTTTTAGAGAATTTCTTCCCATTTCACCATGTCTAGTGCACATTTTAGACCTCATTTGCTCATTCAGTTTCTCATGCTATGAAGACAGAATGTTTACACATGTGAGCTTGATTTATTTCATATTATCAGTGTATGGCCTTGAGTTCTACCCATTTACCTATAAAAGTTTTCTATTTGCCTGAGGTTTTTGCTTTTTAGGATTTCTTATTCTTTTTCAGAAACTGTCTTTCTTTTTTACTTAATCTTTCTTTTAAAATCTTTATTTAGACATGTGTTCAGTACCTGATGGTTTCCTTCATCCTGGGAAGCTAGTGGATGTATTCACACTCCTGCATGCCTTCTTCTTCCCTTGCTCCCACCTCCTTCCCTCTTTCTCTGTCTCTTTGCCCCTCACTGTTTCTTGATTTGTCGAGATCATCTTTCCTATCCTGCATTGTCTTTATATTTTCTTTGACCTCATTGATGGTCATAGTAATCAATTCATTCAACTGCTTATCTGTTTTTTCTTTGATCTCATTGATCATTTGAACAGTTTGTTTTTAAAATATGCTGTCTGGAATTTTATCCATTTCAATATCTATAAGATCCATTTTGGGAAATGTATGAATTTTTGGAGAGATATTTTCCTCATTTTCTCATTTCTGTGTTTCTGTGGCAAGTTTAACAGTTTTACTGGGAGAAATCTCTACCACTCACATGAGAGGGTGTTTTTAGTAAGTGACTTTATCTCTGTAACCTGCCCTGGGCTCTGGATATGACTCTAGGTAAAAGCATCTGCTCTATCTATTTCAGCTGCTAGGTTTACTCCTCATCACTACTTTGAGGGGCAAGAATAAACACTTCAGAATTATACCATATTATCACATGATTAAGATCTTATTTTAAAATATTCCCATTGTTTGACTAACCCAGGAAAAAGCAAATAAATGAATAAAATGCAAAAAGAGATAAAAATTAAGCATCAATGATATTCAGATTTATACTAATACTATATATTCAAGAAAAAGAGGGAATCAGAGACATAAGTATTTATGGAAAGAGGAATAAAGAAAAAGAGAAAGAAAGGGAATATTAATGGGAAGTGAAAGAAGGGACATTTAGATTGAATCCAATTTATTGAACTAACAAGAAAACAAAATGAATTATCCATGTAAGACAATCCCTGACATGGGAAAATGAGGTATACAATCATAGAATTTACAGACATAAATGCTGAAATAAATATGCATACCTATGTTTGCCCCCAACACACACACACACAAAGTAACCAAACCAACAAAAATCAAAAACAAACAAAAATACTCCCTCATAGATATACTCACAATGGAGACCATCATTTTGCACTGATGATTAAGATAAATACCCAGAACCACGTGCCAGGGCTGCTGCCTTTTGTCCACCATGAGCAGGAGCGGCAGCGGTCTCGCGTCTCTGGCAGCCACCTGCACCCCTCCCTCCCGTGCGTCTCAGCCCCATCTCCTGGGCTGTGCTCTGGCCTTATCCTCAGCAGCTACCCTTGTACTGGCTTAAGTCTCTGAGCTCCAGCTTCATGGCACAAGGTGTTCAGTCTTTATCCAGCTTAGGGGTGTGGTAGTGCCCAAGGCCAACGAGCTGACAAATCTTCCCCAATAAATGCCACAATTTTGGGGCCCTAAATCTCTGCAGATGGGCCACGTAGCCTAGCCTGGAACTGAGGCTGGTGGCGCTCAGGCTGGACACACTTGGCTTCTTTACAAAGAATGTTTTATAAATCCCACAAAATAGCACACACTCCATACCTGGGCAACAAGCAGTACATACCCAAGTGGGAGCTTCATTTATTACTCTAACTACTAACATTTCTGGGTTTCACCTAGTCACCAGATCACCTCAGTCCCATGGCCTGACAGGTCCCCCTCCTTTCCCATCAGGCCATGCACCAGCTGACCTAGACAAATATGTCAGTGTGGCCTGTGAGTACTGCTTGCCTTTTGCCTGCCATAACAGATCTCCTTGAATGTTTCCTGTCACCTCCTTATACCAAGGCCCCTCTGACTGAGACTTTCTTGCTTCAACGTTAAATGCCTCAAATCTTTAATTTGTTGTCACTTCCTAAGTAGTCTCTAGTGTACA
Source organism: Tympanoctomys barrerae (assembly GCA_002564285.1). Classification (NCBI taxonomy): domain Eukaryota; kingdom Metazoa; phylum Chordata; class Mammalia; order Rodentia; family Octodontidae; genus Tympanoctomys; species Tympanoctomys barrerae. The sequence continues at coordinate 15,718 of NDGN011515503.1, forward strand.
ACTGGTTACCTTCTTCAGATCATGGGCCACTTTTCCATATCTTACTTAGATTTCATGCAAGTCTAAGCTGCAAGGAGCAGCTCTGAAGCTGACTGGGTCTATGCCCTTGACCAGATCATTTCTCTCCCCCAAGTTTAGGTTAAAGGTCATATTCTTTTCATTGCTGTACTCTATTGTTCATCATTTCTTAAGTCACCTGTGGGAATATGGGGTATGGATCATTTTGATCAAAAGCTGCTAAGACAAATGCATTAAACAATAGGCACCAGGGGCCCAACAGGGCCTCAGCACAGCGGACATGCTTGTCATGTCTGTCCCTTCTCATGCCTCACGTTGACTCTTCCCTAGGTCTCATGAACTTTCTACTGCTTTTGAGCCACCTTGATTGATACAGGTATTCTCATTGGTACAAAGGCCGGTGGTTACATTTGTTGGTCTGAAATTTGATAATACAATGAAAAGGATATTGGTAACTTTATGAGAATAAGAATGTTGGTAGTGATGCTACTGCTGAAAGCTTCTAGTCATAGGCTGTCACTTCTCTGGTGTGTGTTACTTTCTCTAATCTTTCTAGCAACCCTATGGAGGAGAGCCTATTTTAGGGGTGAAGAAAAGAAATTCATTCAATGTCAAGAAGAAAAATGACAAAACTGAGATTTACACTTACCTCTGACTCCACAGTGCAAGTTACTCTCTTGTGTACATTCTTCTGTTTAGTCACTTTGTATGTGACATTCAGCCTTCTTTGAAATTCTTTGCCTGCCCAATGCCATGGGACATGAGAGAGGCGTCCTGGATGTCTTTGTTCCAGGATGTATTGGTTAAGTAGGAAACTGGAAAGTAGTAAACCAGGAAATGTCATGGCAGCTCGGGAAGATGGGGCTAACTTTGGCTCTGGGGAAGGCTGCTCTCCCTCCTGCTAACTTTAATTTAGCATGATTGGTATATACTAACCGATGCAGAAGGGCCCTTCCAGCTCTGCCTTTTCTGATTCTGTAATTATATTCTTTGTGAGAGAGACAATAGAACCTGTGTTTGGCACCAATATCATTGAAGAGCCTATTTTCCTACTTCAGATCTTGAAGGTCTGCTTTAGACAGGAGGAATGCAGACATTTGTGGAATTCTTGTGGGTAGAAATGCATGTTCGACTGGCTATAATTGCAGGAGTAGATTTTCATTTCACACTGCTGTGTCAGCCCTTCACAACGAAGGTCAGCAGTGAAGAGAGACTACACAGGAATGCTGTCAAGAGGCCTGATGTTCAGATCTGGATTGGAATCCTGGCTTTATCTCTCCATAGTGCGCCAACCTTAGAGGAAATTCAGTTTCGTCATTGGTGCAATGAGATACCAAACCTTTGGAATTGAACAAAAAGAGTAATTATCTATAAGATATTTAGAATAATGTGCATACTTCCCAAGCACCCCCCCCAAAAGGTGTCATTATTGTTGCCATTGCTATCACTAATTAAATGATCTCTGAGTTAACAAGCTCCAAGTTTAGATAATGTTCAAACACAGGCTGCACATCCATGCGGAAGCATTGCAGAAATGACTTGCATTGTACGGCGTGTGGAGGTCAGCGCTTTTGTAATTTCTTGTCATTCTGAAATTCTGTGATTCAAATTAGACAGGTAGCGTACAGGGGAACAGAGAAGAGGAATATCGGGTTCCTATGAGGTGCAGTGGTGAAAGTAACTTCTGAGAGATGGGAATTCACTTGGATCTTCCAAACCTGGTCTCCTTTCGATATGTTGGAAGAAGAAAAGAAAACATATGGAGGTGGGATGGGTGTGGCCAGTCATAAGGAAAAGGGACAGCAAGTCTAACTGTGAAGCCTTAGGCACCATTCAGAAAAAGACAATTGTCTATTATTTCTCTTGTAAAGTCTAAGTGTCAAGAGAAAGAGGGAAGGGCCAGCCTGAATAGCTCAGCAGATTAAAGTGCCTGCTTAGGCAGGCACAGAGACTGGGGCTTTATCCCTGGCACACCATGCCAGCCCAGCCCCTGGGATGCCCTGAGAGGGCAGTTAAGACTGGGTGTGGTGGCACATACCTGTGATCTCAGTGCTTGGGATCTCAGTGCTGATCTCAGCGCTGAAAATGGAGGATCACTATGAGTCCAATCTGTGTAGTGAAACCCTATAGACCCTGTACTAAATATGGCAGAGAGAGAAACAGGGGGCAAGCCAGTGTAAAGACCAAATGCACCACAAGTGCTGTTTCTTTGCTTCTGCTTTCGTGAACCTTGGGTCAAAGTCCATTGACATCATCTGGGACAGTGGTGGTGGGGCTGTGGTGTGCCTGCTGCAGTGGGCTGTTTATTGTCATTGGAAACTCTTAAGAGTTTTCCTTCACTGATCTCGGAGAATAGAATTGTGGCTTTTTCAGTAAGTTCTGTGAAGAAAATTGCTAAATGTCTTTCATGGACGTGAATTATTACTGGTTCTTATTTTTATTGGGAGTCACGGAAACGTGTGCCTTCTCTTTGCTTCTGTCTCTTCGCAAGACTCAGTCATTACCTCTTCTCTGCCACACTTCATCCTTCCTTGGGATGGGCTGAATGTAGTAATATAACCAGCCAGCATATAGTCTCAGAGAGCTAATGTAAGATTAAGCCACTAACATCTTAAAAGTAATTTTGCTAGTACCAGATAATGTTCACCTCTGAATTGGAACCTCACTGCCCCCTTCTCTGTCTTTTCCTTTCCCATTATTTCTGAGCCTTTCTTGAACTCTAGCTCTTTTAAATCATCTTCTCTACTGTTTCTCATTTCCACATTGCAATTTCATCTACTGAGTACAGCATCTTTTTCTCCCGCTAATCCAGTCCATCGGCCTTCTGAATACAGGTGGAATGGTCTTTAACCTCCTGAACTAGCTCTTGTCCCTGCCTCTTTTTCTTCCTTAGGCATATTTTCCTGTGAATTTACAACTGTATTTTTTCCAACACATAGAAATTAGAAGAGTATAGACACTGAAGTCAAATAAAATTGGATGAAACTTCCCCCACAATTTCCCTATCACCTATTGTCTTCATTTTTCCTAAGAAAAATAAATCAGCAACCCGTGACTTTTCAGGATGTTAAGGAGTTTGAGTAGAATGATGTACATATAAGCTTTAGAGCAGTACCTGCCACAGGAGCAAGAGTTAATCATTGGGATCTGTGACTATTACTTAAAAAAAAAAAAAAAAAAAAAAAAGCTTTGCATATATCCTTAAAGTAGCACTTCGTTTCCTTACTTTGTTCTCTGTAATGGTGCTTCTGCAGTCAGGACATATGTCTTATAAGTGCCATTATTTTTCTATAGTTGAATAGGAGTTTCCAGTGGAATCTCTGCTTCATCATTTGCTTGTTGGTTTCAACAGCAATTCCTAATGTATAGCATTGGGGTAAAGAGTCAGTGAGATACTTCACAGAAACTCCTAAGCTAATAACTAAAGAACATGGTGTCACCTGTAGAGTGGTCATCCTCCACACTCTTGTCAAGATTTCCATTTTTACCCCCTTAAAGTCCCTTTTGCACTTGTAAATGCAGCTGCCTAAAATGACCACAAAGAACTCCAAGAAGCCAACTCTGCAGAGCCCCACTCAGGGCCTGCTGCCAGTGGCCTTAACACCAGCAAGGTGCCAAAACTCAAGCCTGAGCTGCAGAAACTCCCCTTCTTCCTGGAGGGAAGCTGTGACTGTCGTCTCCCACTAGCCCATCAGGTGAGGATTTGGCCCTGAGTACTATACGGAGTCCGTGTATCTTTTTCTGGTGTGAAGGGGAGAGGAACAAAAGCCACCTACTGCACATGTTTTTCCTTTTGCCACATCTTCACATTTTTCTTCACTTGATGCAGCAGTTGCTTTGAAGATGGCAGCTGGTAACAGGTGGTACAAGGAGGTCACAGTGAGTTCACTGGTGGTCACCACAGGTTGACAGGGCAAACAGAGGTCTGAGGCAAGCGGCTCAGTGGCTATGGTGGTTGCTTCTACTCTTTTGAGGTGATGTCCAGCAGGTTAATGAGATGTTGAGGAAGGTAATATCCATGAGCTTGCCTCTGAAATCTGATGTTTTTACAGTTCAGGCTCGCTTTTGAACTGCATGGCTTTTGGCAAATAGTAACCTGTTTCCTCTTTGCAAAATGTAGGTGGTCATAGAAACCATCCCATAAAACCTCTGTGATGACTAAATGAGATGCTACCTGGGAAAGTTTAGTTATATTGTCTGGTACATATGTTTTTAATAAGTGTTGATGATGGGGATGGTAATAACAGGGATGACTTTCCTATCAGGAAATTTGTCATAAAAGGAGCCGATCCTTACAAAGCATCCTTACAAGGATAATCAAAATGTGATTTTCAAGAAATAAAGTCAAGCTAGTGATATTTAATTTGGAGGACAGCAAGCTCAAGGAAATCTAATTGCTACCTAAACTAACTCAAGCGCTACCCTCCAGCAGAGACATTAGATGCATCCTGTCTAACTTGGGCAACAGAAGCTTATAGACTGAGCACCTCCGTCTCTTAGACATTAAGCTGTCTTGGAGTAGAAATCCTGGCTGTTCAGAGTTGAGTCTGCTGTCTCTAAAAAGTGTGCAAACAAGAGCCGGATGAGTATTCGCTTAGACCTTACAAAGGACAAACCTGCAGAATAGGAGAAACTGAGGAAAATATTTAAAGATTATCATGGATCTGAGGTTAGCAAGGTCAGAGGTCACAGAAACACACACTCGCACGCACACACACACACACACACGGGCCCATGACAGGGAGAGAGGAGAGCATGGTGGCAGATGATGGACCCAAAAATGTAGGAATAGGGAAGAGATGCATGTGTTGAAGCACTGCACAGAAATGTGTGGTGAATCTGTAGGAGACGGGCTGGGGACACAGGCCACACAGCTTCTGAGAGAGCTGCAGCGTCCAGTATATCTTCTTCGTCCCTCTAGCATGACATTTGTGCTTGTCAGACAAAGTGTCCCAATTTTAGTTTCCAGAAGTACAGCAAGAATAGAGGTCTGGAGTTCAGGTATGTAGGAATGCCGGGAGACTCTCCCCTTCATGGGGCTGTGCCGCAGTCTGTACCGGTCAACATCCTACGTGGGGAGGTTTGGACCTCACAAGAGGATTCCTGGGAGATATCTAACTCGATATGGACCAACCCTTACCAGAGAAAGTGAGTGATTACACTGGGCTGGAAAAACAATATTCTGCTACTGACATCTCTTGGTAGAAAAGAAAACAACAGGGCTGGGGAGATG
>NDGN011515510.1:1088-18703 GCA_002564285.1 Tympanoctomys barrerae
CACACACACAATAAATAAATAAATAAATAAATAAATAAATAAATAAATAAATGTTTAAAAAAATACTAGAACAGCAATTAAAAAAAAAAAGACTAAAAAAATTTAAAAGAAACAAAATAAATAATAAATTAGAGGGGCTAGGGAGATGGCTCAGTAGAATAAGCACTTCCCTGGCAAGCGCAGGGGCCTGAGTTCAACCCCCGGTTCCACTAGGAAAAAATAAAATAAAAATAAATTAGAGAACTTGCTTGAAAATACTATTGAGTTAACAAGTGAGTAACAGGACAGTATATTGTTGTTTAGTCAAAGGTTAGCTTGCCAACAATCATAGGTATAAACCTTAGACTACAAAACATTGATTAGTCTTCATTTTGAAATACTGTATGTGACAAAAAGTAAGCAGGGTTTGGGGCTCAGTGGACTAAAGCCCCTGCTTAGGCAAGCACAGGGACCGTGGTTCCATCCCTGGCACCACATGCAGTGCCAGCCCCATCCCCAGAGCAGGCTGAGCCAGCTAGAGTCCTGGGTGTAGTGGAGCACACCTGTAATCTCAGTGCTGGGGAGGCTGAAAGCAGGAGGATCACAAGTCCAAGCAGTCTAGTGAGACCCTGCAACAACCAAATACATTTTAGAAACAAAAAAAAGCAGGATTTTGTCAAGGTGATTTATAATTTTATGCTACTAAGTAATACATATATAGATCAAGAAAAAAATGAGAAATATTTTGCTGTTTTTTTCCACAGGTCATTACTACCACTAGTGGATGGTTATATAAGTATCAGGCTGGTGTATTTAAGAGAGGCCTTTTCTGTATTCTTTTTTATTTTCCTCCTGATACTGTGCTACTTTAAGAGGGCATGGGTTTAATCTTGGGACAAAAATACAATGCCTGGCACATCCTCTCTGCTGTTTTTCATTTAGCTGCACTTAGCTGGATTGTATGAGAGATTGTTGGTGTGTTCATTTCAGACAGTATGAAGAATGTGTTTGGAATCTTCATTCCATCCTCCACCCACAGTGCTTTGTTGTCCCCTGCCTGTATGTTTTTTGTGTTTATTTTCCAAATTTACTGGTTAATTGTAATGATTTTGATCCAGGGAAAAGACCCATCAACAAATTGGATTCTTCTGATCCCTTTAAAGTGAATGATCCATTTCAGCCTTTCCCAGGCAGTGATAGCCCTAAAGAAAAAGATCCTGATAAGTTTTGTGATCCATTCACTTCTACTTCTGCTACTGCCAATAAAGAGGCTGACCCAGGCAATTTTGCTAACTTCAGTGCTGTAAGTACTGTGAATGGGCTGTTTGGGGGAAAATTTTTCCATTTACAATTTGAAGAGTTTTGAAAGATTACTTTGGAGTCTGACAAATTTGTGTGATTTCATCTAAATTTACCAACATACTAAAAGTGATCTTTAATTCTTCCCCCAAGCAAAATATGTTTGATTCTCTTTTGATAGTTCTTAAATTGTTCCATTGCACAGATGATTTTAATAGTTTTAGTTCTTGTGAAACATGCAAGCTGTTTCATAAACCCTTCTCTTAGAGTATAAACAAGTAAAATCTTGACAGTTACTATTTTTCATATGCTTATAGTGGATGGTGATTTAATGGGCCATCACAGAGCAATCCACTGCCTGCTCAGTAAAAAAATGCTAGTAATGAGCTGTGTATTTGTAACTGTGTGTGTTTGTGTATAAAATTTTAATGCTCTCTTGAGATCAATCAGCAACTACTATATGAGGATAAAGCCAATGGTTCTTTGAGTAGAAAGTAAAATCACTTCTCAGCCGTTCAGTTAAGATCAAGTAACTAGAAATTTACTCTTTATTTACTCTGTTTATATAGTAGTTCTTTTTTTGTGTGTGTGCTCAATTGAACTCAATTCCTTGCTATGCAAGCATGTGCTCTATCACTGAGTTACACCCCTAGTTCCATTGTAGCTTAAAAAAAAAAAATGCTACTGTGAATGGTAACACATGCTGTAATCCTAGTAGTAAAAAGGCTAAGGTGGGAGAATCATGCATTCAGAGCCAGCCTGGTCAGCATAGTTCAGAGCTAATGTGCTACCGAGTGAGAGCCTATGTGAGAGCCTATGTCAAAATTTCAGAGGTTGCTACCAGAGTATGGTGGCACATGCCTGTAATCCCAGATCTAGAGAAGCTGAGGAAGGAGGACCGTAACTTTCAACTCCTGCCAAGGCAACTTAGTGGGACCTTTCCTCAAAATAAAAAGGGCTGGGATGTTGCTCAGTGCAAAGGCCCTCAGTTCTATCCTTAATGCCACAGAGGAAAAAATGTTACTGCCTACTGTACATGGTGGTGGTTACACGTCTGTAGTCTCAACTACTCAGGAGGCCAAGGTGGGAGGATCTCTCAAGCCTAGGAGTTCAAGACCAGTCTGAGCAACATAGTAAGAGGCTCTATATCAAAAAGAAGGTCACTCTCAGCTTGAAGAAATGAACTATTCTCAAGGTTTAAGCAGTTTTTGTGTAGAGGGCTCTAGTTCACTAGCTTCCTGTATTTACTCTGCATCCTCCCAGAGCTGACTAAACAGGAAGGGTGTCAGAAACCATGGAAGTGTGCTGTGATGATGGCATAGGTAGGACTTAAAGATCTCAGGTGAGCTGGGCACAGTGGTACACCCCTGTAATCCCAGAACTTGGGAGGCTGAAGCAGGAGGATCACCCCAAGTTGGAGGCCAGCCTGGGCTACACAGTGAGCCCAAGGTCAACCTGAACTGCATAGTGAGACTATCTCAAAAAAAAAAAGTCTTAGATGTCAAAAAAAAAAAAAAGAAAAGAAAAGAAAAGAAAAGAAAATTAAAGTGAAAAATCTTAAATGTGGGATAGCCAACTGTGGAGCCATCACTCTGGAGGGACCTAACACCACTGTTACTCAGGTTGTTTTGGCTTTTAATAAAATTCTTAGAGTAGCTAAAAAAGTTTCATTTTCCCCAGCTTTTTGTTTTCCAGGCAAAATAGTCTAATCATTGCCTATTCTGCAACACATGCTTATTCCCTTGCTTTTGAAAATAGGTGGTCCTGGCCACAATGTGCCTGTGTCTTTCCTTAGAGCCATACCGTATTGGGCCACTCAGCAAAATGCTTTATTCCTGCTTGTAGTTAGCATATGGGTGAGAATCTGCTTGTAGTGAAGGCAGCTGCACTACACAGCTTTTGAATCTGTAATCTAAATTCTAGCAACTTCTGTAGAATGGAAAGGAATAAAATAGAAACCAGTATTTTGAATATTATACAGCTAGGATATCAGAATTATGCTGACTTAACTTTCATGTCAGATGTTTCAAGCAGAGAATCAAGAATTGGCCTTCTTAATAGATTACAATACTCTTAATGTAAAATAATCCTCTGGCAGTTTGTGGTATTTCATATCTTAAGTATAGTTTCAGCAAGACCCAACTTGGTTGAAAATGAGTCTTGAATAATAGCTGAGGGTGGCATTTTGCTTATTATATTCTAGTGTCTCAGTATAATATGAAACAGCTCATAGCTTAAAAAAAAAACAAAACTTTTTTTTCGTTATAAAAGATCTCATAAGTTTTGTTAAGAAGTCTAACAAGTAGTGGTGTGGTGGCTCATTCCTGTATTCTCAGCACTTAAGAGGCTGAGTCAGGAGGATGGTTGTAAGTTTGAGACCAGCCAGGGCTACAAGTGAGCTCAAGGCCAGCCTGAGCTACGTTTCAAAACCTTGTCTCAAAAAGAAAAGGAAAAAAAAAAAAAAAAAGTCTGACAAGTTTCTTTCATCTTTTTATGGGCCTGCTCTATGTAACATGATTTAAAACTGAGTCTTACGTATTTAGAGTTTCTGCCAAATTTGATGTTTTTGTGAGTAAAACTATTTCCCTGATCTAATCCCCAGTGTTAAGGTTTGTAAAAAACTGAGTCAAAAAATCCTGCCAAAATTTCTAAATGCTGGGGCTGGGGAGATGGTTCAGTGGAATAAGCGCTTCCTTGGCAAGCACAAGGACCTGAGTTCAATCCCCAGTTCTACCCCCCCCAAAAAAAAATCTAAATGCTTTTGTAAAAAAAAAAAAAAAGATTTGGTTCACATCTTGCTTATTATATTTATTACTCTTACAGTTTTTTATTCACAGTTTTACTATACTTGAAAGGTTAGGATATGGTGGAAAATCACCTGTAGAGTTAAGTTAAAAATGATTTGTCGTGAGATCACTCACTAAAGTTTAAATAACAAAATCTGATAAACATTAGACTAAAAAGTCTATAACTCTCTCTTGTTTTTAGATCTCATGATCTTCCTAAATGTTTCTACTTTTAAAGTGACTTTTTATGTTGACTTTTACAGACTGTAGATTACATTAATTCTTTTTCAAACCAGCTGACCAACTGGTTAAAACTAAACATGTTTAGCCACACATGGTGGCGCACATCTGTAATCCCAGCATTCAGGCGGCTGAGGCAGGAAGATTGCTGCAAATTTAAGGCCAATCTAAACTACACAGCAAGACCCTGTCCCCGCAAAAAAAATGTTTTGGGGGAGCAAAAAGAAGAAAAGAGTGTTCCAGTATCCTTCAAAGACAATAAGTAGTGCTCTTTTGTAAAAACTATTTTTCTTTTCTTTTTGTTTTACTTCTTGTTTTGTTTTTTGTTTTTCTTTTAAATGGCAGTATCCCTCTGAAGAAGATATGATTGAATGGGTCAAGAGGGAGAGTGAGAGAGAGGAAGAGCAGAGGCTTGCCCGACTGAACCAGCAAGAACAAGAAGACTTAGAACTGGCTATTGCACTTAGCAAATCTGAGATATCAGAAGCATGAAGAATTCTGTTGTTCTTTGTCAACAATGTTCGTCTTCCTGAATATTGAAGCTACTTACCGTGTATATCAAAACTACCTATACGCATGGGAATATAAAGGGTTTAAGATTCCTGTAAATGTGACAAAAGTCTAAGTTTTTGGTTTTTTTAAAACTCTTTGAGATTTGTCTCTTTTTTTCCTTGAAAAGCAGTAAATCAGATGAGACAGCTTCACCTAGGCCCCTGCCTGGCGTGCATTTACTGTGAGCTTCTGCTTGCCTCTGCTGCTTCACGGTGCAGCCCTCGCACCCATGCTTCTGTGTTTGCCCTGTGCTAGCCCTGACCTGTAGTTCTTCCAGTGGGAGCCAGTGGGGTTCTTATAGTTCTCAGTATTCTCTCCTGCTTTGGATGGTCAAAGGAGGGGAAGGAAAGAACCTATTTGTTTTATGAGTGGTACAAATTGGCTAGTTTAAAGTGCATTTTTAAATGTCCTTATAGTAAAAATATTATTTTGTTTTTTAGAGACAAGGAAAAATATTTTGCATAGATCAACTATGATGAGAGATGCTTTGGGTTGAAACATTTTAACTTGACAGCCAAATTTTTCCTAAATAAAAACTTAAAACTTCATATGTGAAATACATTTTTAAAAACAATTTTCTCTGGATTTGAAAAATCTTATATCAACAGATACCTCTCCATATGTTTACTGATTAACAAGTCAATTTCTTATGAACAAGATTTGTAAAGAAACATTCATTGTAAGTGCCAGCAGAGAAACTTTGTCACTTAAAATATACTCATCAGCATAAAGTAAGCAAAAATCTTAACACACAGCCATTCGGCCTTTGCTTGGACACTGTCCTGTCTAATTTGTGATAGGTTGATTCTTACACTTTTGCAGAATAAACTTCAGCAAGCTGAAACTGGAAGGTACTTTAATTTTTCTTCTTTTTTCTTGGTTAATGAAGGCTCAACTACTACTTGAAATGTAAAAGCTCATTGAACACAAATACAAAAGTGACATATATATTTCTTTTTATTAATCTTTGTGGTTTAGTTTATTTGCTCTCCATGTTTTTCACCTATGAAACTGACAAACTGGCAAAATTCTTTCAATTAGGAAAAAAGAGCCCCCAAAATACCGAAATGTTTCACGTGTTAAAAGACCATTAGCAGAAAAGCCCTGACCTAGCAGAAAGCTGAGTTTGAGATAGATTGTGAAGTAGTCTGTAAATTGTGCTCTTACTTGGAAACACATGTTCCAGCTTAGATGATTTATTAAATACAAAGAAACATGCGCCTACAAACTAATTAAAGTTCTCTGGGGTCACAAGTCAAAGTGATATTGATAAATATTTGCAGACTAAGTTATTGCCTAGCCTATAAATAAATTCAAAATATCTAACTTCGTCTTGAAATGGTGCTTTTTTCTTTTATACACAATTGGACGGCTGGCATTTAAAACCATCTTAAACCACTTTCTTGTACTAATACCTTTTCTACTCTTGTAAATGGAAACATTTCAGCATAAAAAAAAATCAAGCATGAAGCAAGGGCTGAATCATAATTACAAGGCTTTAATTTTGATAAACAAATTTAGTGACCTGAAGATTTACTGCACACGTTGATTGAGAAAGCAGCGTTGGGAGCTGTGATAGTTACATTTTCTGGGATTTGTTTTCTTTCCCCTTACTCTTCAGGAAAAAGGTAAGTTGACTTGAACAACTTTCTTTTGCACTGGGAAAAGGAACAAATGTTTGAAATGCTTTTAAAAATATTTTTTTTAATTAAAAAAATTCTGGAAAATATTAAATGTCTGTAACTTATAAATACCAACTTTTGATGTAATAAGTATATCCTAATCTTAATGTATGTTTAACTGGATTATAGATTCTTATCTTTTGTTAAAATATGTATACTCAGTGGACCAATATAATATTAAAGTATGTATATATTATATAAATATATATATATATATATATCCTCTCCATGCTTGCTTGTATAGGATGAATGTCTTAAGACTCCTTTGTGATATTTTATGTTGCTGACCCTGGCCTCAGGGCCTGCTCTTGAAAAGGCCAGATGTGTATTGATAAAAGCTCAGTGGCTTTACTTAGAAAGTTCTAACCATCTTCTGTGTACCAGTGCAGCTTTATTTGGGCTCTCTTTATAGAATTTTCTCTTTACTTTTCAACCTTCTAAATTGTAGGTTGTAATTATGAAAGTTACATAAACTTCAATAATAAAGCATCATACCCATATGTCCAGTTTGCACTGGAGTTTTTCAGTCCTCTAATTATGTCCATACTGTACAAGGAGGAGTAAATGTGCAGTCAAGTCTCATTTTTTTTAAACTTTGTCCTGTTTTTGTGAAGGAGAGTTAGGAAATATATATACATACAGACATTGCCTAAAACGTGGCTTTGTCTGCATCTGTTGACATGGAGTCTTGGAGGCACAGTGATCTAATAAGGTTATCTATTCCTAGGATTGAATCCCTCTTTGAAAAAAATGATGTAAAGTCTACTTTGGAAAAGTTATTTAGCCTCCCTAAACTTCGTGTTCCTCACCTAATAAATATCTTCACACCCAACTCATAGAATTGAGTTCAGAGTAGCTCAGTGACCAGAGATTACGTTTGTGGGCAGACGAGTGAGTTGTTGCTGTGTATTTGTGAGAAAGAGGCCCTCAGTGGTGCTGTGTGGGTTGCTCTAGGAGCAAGCCTGATAGGCAGAGGGCTGCTGCAGTCATCCAGTTGACGTGCTAAGAATCTAAAGTATGGCTGTGACTGAAGCCCAAAAGGAGGGAAGAGCTTGAGAATGAATGATGTAGAATTAAGTTTTAGGGTCTGAATAGATGTAGTTGATGGGAGGAAAGGAGTAGTTCTTAAAATTTAGCGAACATCAGGATCATCTGGAAAGCTTCTTAAAATTCAGATCACTGAGTCCCACCCCCAGAGTATATATGTATGTTTGGGGGTTTTTTTGTTTGTTTTGGCAGAACTGGGAATTGAACTCACACCCTTGTACTTGCCAGGCAAGCGCTTATTCTACTGAGCCATCTCCCTGGCCCCTACATATGTATTTTAACATAGCCTTTCCCAGCAGTGGAATGACTAAATACAGATTCTGGAAACAACTGGCATTTGTATTACTGGCTGAATCTAGGGCCTTGAAGCAGAAATATATTCCCATTCCTTTATTCATTAAATTTTTTTTTTTAAATCAGGGACCACTTTCTTGCACTGCTAATATCTTTTCTACTTTTGTAAATGGAAACATTTTAGCATAAAAAAAATCAAGCATGAAGTAAGAGCTGAATCATAATTACAGGGCTTTAATTTTGATTCAGGAGATCTGCAGGGGAGCCCAAGAATTCACATTTCTAGCAATTCTGAGTGATTACTGGTCTGGGAACCTCCCTTTGAGAACCACTGACATAGTAGATAACTTCTAAATCTTTCTGTTTTGTGAGTTTTATTTAATATATGCCCTGTCTTTCCATACTTGTCTCATGGATTGTCCTATTTAGTGTAAAGACTTCCAGTTTTTCTTGGGGATAGATTGTTTTAAAATAATAATAATTGCAAACTAACACATAGTGGGACCTTAGTTCACAAACTCATTTCTCGCCACAGTTCTGGTGGCAGACAACTGAATGTGAGCCAAATCAAATTTTTCTATAAGGTCAACATTGAACCTAACCATTGAATTCGATTCAGTTCTTGTGAATTATGCATAGAACTATGGCACTTACCTATGTGGTTTTTACTATTTAAAGCAATTTATGTATATGATTCATTTCTGCAACCTAAAGATACTATACCAGTTTACAGATAAGAAAACTGAGGTACAGTAAAGCAATTTGCCCAAGGCTACAATCTAAAAGGTGCTAGAGCTAGGATTCAAAACCAGGTTTATGGAATGTGGTGGTGCATGCTTGCAGTCCCAGTACTGGGAGGCTGAGGCAGGAGGATTGGAAGTTTAAGCCCAGCGTGGACAATTCAGTGAGATCCTGTCTCAAAGTTTTAAAAATAGGGGCTGGAGATAATATAGCTCAGCAGTATAAATGCCTGCCTGGAAAGTATAAGGTCCTGAGTTCAATTCCTGATACAAAAAGATTTTTTTTTTAATTTTTTTAAAGGGGTGGGAATGGAATGGCCCCTCTGCTTCAGGGCCCTAGATTCAACCAGTAACACACATGCCAGTTGTCTTCAGACTCTGTAGTTAGTCACTGCACTGCTTGGAAAGGCTATGTTAAAACATATTTTTCTCAGATCTGGATCTGTAGTGTACCTCGTATTATTAAAAGTTTCTGTGTTGAGTTTGCAACATGCACAGTGAGAAAGTTGTCTTTCTGTTGATCTTTGCTGAGACCTGTTGTGTCCTAGGCCCAAGACAGAAGGTGCATACGAGAGCCTTGACTTTGTGGTACAGTAGGGGAAAGAGAGCTACATGTATTTCATTTCACAACATTGCAAGATGAAAATATCAGAGGGGTGCTAGAACCCAGATAAGGGAAAGTGCTCCTCTGAGAGAATTTGTGAAGGCTCCCCCAGAAGAGGTGCACCTGGGAGACAGTATTCTACCCTTCAGAAAAATGATAGTGACAAGAAAAATATGCTTTAAAGCGAAAGGCCACACTAATGCTAGGGTTGGAGAGGCATCACAAACAGTCTCCCAAAAGGGCTTATTTAAGTGGTACCCATTACTTCAGTTAATTCAGCCTCGTCCAAGTGTAGAGCCTAATTTTCATCAGTAAGACAGCTCCCATTTTACATGTTCACAGGGAATAATGCAGAGACCAGAGCATCACTGTCCGGTAAAAACAGTTGCCCATGATTAGATGAATACAATTTCCTCTCCTTTACTGGTACTAAAATGACTCCTGCATCTCTTAGTCTTAACAACCACAGCTGCCCAAGCCAGAGACACTTTTTTTTTTAGATTCATAAAATTTAATCAATTCAGTCTGGTTTGGCTGGTTGGGTAACTATGTCTCTTTGGGATGAGTTTGCATATCTTTGTTTTGATCTGTTGTATATGAAAATTTCAGTATATTAAGTATCATTTTAATAATGAAATAAAGTCAGGTACTGCATCACAAGACAAAATGAGAGCTTTTTTTTTTAATCTTAAGTACATTTTTTTTAAATAAAAAATGTAGCCTGGTGCAGTGGTGCATGGTCTTAATGTTATTTGTGCAGATATTTCTTGAGTTGGGCATAGTAGCACAAGCCTGTAGTCCTAGTTACCTCAGAGCTTGAAGCAGGAGGATCATTTGAACCCAGGAGTTCAGGCCAGCCTGGGCATCAATAAGACCCCACCTCAGCAAATACAAGAATAGATTCTGGCCTTCCAGTTTCCTACCTGTGTGACTTAGGCCTGGTCTCTTATCCTATCTCATCCTTCATGGGGATAGTTTCCTTGCAGGGTTGTTGTAAGGGTTAAAGATGATGAAGACTAAAAGTATCATGCCCATTTTTAGGAAGATACTAGGAAAATATTGATCTATGATTAAAAAGAATAAACATCAATTATCCTTAAAGTCACACAGAACAATTCTTTCTGATTCTGAATGAAACTATTACTGAAAGTATGCACATAACACACACTCATGTCCAGCACTCTGCATTGATCCCTCCAATCCTTAGGCCAAGGATCCTTCTAATATTCCTTATGCTACTGGTGAGAAAATAGGAGCCCATGTTAAGGGACTTGCTTGAAGTCAGCACACAATTCTAATGTAGGCATTGTGGCTCCAGAATAAGGCATGGTGGGAGGCATAAAACCTATTCCACTGTGTGGTTGTTACCAAATAAGATTAGCTTGGGAAAGTGGCTCATAAATGCTTTGTGCATTCTAAGGTTGTGCAGCAGGTGGGCTGGGCGTCAGATCTAGTCTGGCTGTTCTCCAATTCTGCCACTTAGCCAGCTGGTATAAAATTGAGCAATTAATCCTTCTCTGGACTTTCCCAAATACTAACATGTACAGGACCTATGTGATAGAGTTGTTCTGAGGATGAATAAATACTTGTAAACAGTTTAGAATAATGCCTAACATAGTTCTAAATATGATGATGCAGATTAGGAAACAAAGCTGGGCATAGTGGTTTGTGCCTGTAATCCCAGCACTTGGAAGGCAGGAGGATCTCTGTGAGTCCTAGGCCAGCCTGAACTCCTCAGATCCAATGTATAAATCCTCAAGTTAAGAATTGAAAGTTACCAGGCAAGGTGGTACGTGCCAGTAGTGGAGGAGGCTGGTGTTGGAGGATTGGGAGTTTGAAGCTAGCCTGAGCAACCTGGTGAGAATTTTAAGAGGATAGAGAGATTGCTCAGTATGAAGGCCCTGAGTTCAGTCCCCTGTACAGAAAACCTAGGGATGAGTCTCCAGCTCCTGATTGCTTTAATCTTAGGAGTATTTCAGGATTGGGGATTTAGCTCAGAGGCACAGTGCCTTCCTGGCAAGTGGAAGGTCCTGAGTTCGACTTCCAGTACCAAAAATAAAAAAGAATAAAAATTTGAAAAATATCTAAGGAGCATTTCTAATTGTCAGGGTTAAATATTGTTAAGAGTTGTCTGGATTCCAGACAGTATATGTAAAAGTCTTTAGCACAGTGTCTGCACTGAGTAGCAGTTTGCTGGATTATTGTCTTCATTTCCTCAACACTGAGTGCCTACTAGATGTCACAGTGGTGCAGGGCTCCATGAAAGACACAGATGTACAAGATCCTCTCAGCACTTTCAGCTAGGGACTAATGTAGATGATGCAGGGGTTTAAAATGTGCCAAATACTTGGTGAGAAACAGAAAGGTAGCCTGAGAAGGGAACAGCCTCTCTGGTGGGGAAATCCTACAGGGCTTCCTGGAAGAAGCAGTGTTTAGGGGCTCAGGGGCTAGATGGCTGTGCAAGTCCTCTGTCAGTGGTCTGATACTCCTGCCTGTGGCTCAAGGGCCACTGGCTGTCCTCAGTGGCCTTTGCTGCCCAGCTGGGCAGGGCTTTGTGGGTGAGGGTTGGGGCATGTTTACAGTGCAGGTAGCCTCTCCAGATCTGGACACTGATTGTGTGGTCAGATGGGCAGCATTCTTGGGCCCTTGTTCATCCACCAAAACCATAAGTACTTGAGAAGGCAGAACGGTCAGCTCGGCCCACTGGAGAATGACAGATGGCCCCACAGCAGGCTGGCAGGAGGAGGCAGGCAGGCTTGGTCCTCAGTTGGTCTCAGATGTTAACTGAGAACACCAGTTTCATCTACTGTAAGGTGGGGGCCTGTGAACATTTAATAAGATGAAGATAAAGGAGGATTTATTTTAAATGCCTAGCTTGGGGTTTGGCACATTCAAGAGTACCCAACTGGCAGAATTAGTTTTCATTTACTAGACCTCAGATTTGTATTGCACACACACCTATTATACAGCTTGAGCCCCAACTGAGACAGGTCCTCAGCCCTGCTCCTGACCCCCCACCCACCCACCATAAAGGAAGCCTCCAGGGTCCCTGAGAAGCTGGAGAACGCCTTGTCAAACAGCCCCCGGTGCACCCATGTCCCTTGTCCTTAGCAGAGCCACCCGGAAGCCCGTTGGACCAGATCACTTGTCAGTAGCAATTTAAAGGAACTAAAAGTTAACTTGACCTAAAAGTATAGCACTTGAGAAAAGTGCACTGAGGGGGCTGCTGCTTACCATCCTGCGAAGGATCACAAGTCTGTAAACTGGGTCTCGTCCCAGTGCCCAGCCAGGCCTGGCCTGCAGACTCTAACGTCATGCTCAAGCAGCGACTTCCATCTCCAGGCCCTGTCTTGTGCTTGCCTGACCCATGACCTAGCTAGCCCGTAACCCTCGCCTGCAGGGTGTCAGACCCATCCATGAGATTCAGGTGAGGCTCCAGGCTCCAGAAGGGAGAGGCAGCCTCGACCTCTAGGACAAGTGGCCAGGTGCCCTCTGGTTATCATACTTTTCCGGTGATGGTCATCCATGTGTTTGCCATCCCCTCTAGTTCTGGACAGCAGTGGGCTTGCGCCAGGATCCAGGCCGCCGCCGCCCCCCCCCCAACGCTGCCGCCCTCGGGGCAGAGAGGAGAGTGAGCCCCCAGCCCCGCCCCTGCCATCCAAGAGCCACCACAGCCACCACCTATGCTGGGGGGGCCGTCTGCGCCCTTGGCCTTTCAGAGCGCCCAGAGAGGGCCAACCTCCGAGAGAACCGACCGCGGGTACCCGGAGGGGTCGAAGATCGGAGCCTACAGGGATGGGAGCCAGGGGGCGAACCTGAGGGGTGCAGTTGCGAACAGCAGCTGGGACGACGGCTGAAACCCGGGGGCAGCACAGCCCTCCCGCCCCTGCGTGCCCCGCTCGACCACAGCTTGTGGGCCTTCGTCAAGAGGCCCTGGTAGGCAGCGTCCACCCTGCTCAGTCCCCCACGCTGTCACCCAGTCCTCTGCACCCCTGCGGGAACCCAGAGGGGCCACCCAGCAAGCAGGACACCATCCTCCTGGGGGCCACACACCCAGCGTACAGTGCACCACAGCCCCTCCGAGTCCAACCTTTCTGAGATGTGTTCCTGACCCTGTCTGAGCATCACCTCACTACAAGTCCGCTCTGCTATCCTAGGAGTGGGCAATGCAGCATCCTCCATCTGATGGTGCTAGGAGCACCTCAGACTTGCCCGGCCCTGGTCCAAGCAGCTTCTTCATCCCCAAACCTGTTCCTCTCCTGTGTCCTGCCCGGCCTTTGGCCCCTTGGATGGCTGCGACATCCCTCAACTCCAACCTATGCACACTGCCTGTCTCCTTCCCACACACACAGAGCAGGTGTTTCTCTGTGGCTGCTAAGCTAGGGGTTGCAATCCAGCCTATATCTCATTTCCTGACCCTTACTGCCCTAACAGTGCCACCTAGCCTAGTGGTCTTACTGTTGGGCTCAGTATGCTCACAGAGCCCAGAAGGCCATTTCCACCCTGACATAAAACGCACCCTCAGGGGACCTCTTCTGGGGAGCAGTCTGACCTCATCCCTGTGTCAATCTGTCTACCACTGAACTATGGCCCCAGCCCTTTTTGTTACTTTTTATTTTGAGAAAGGTTCTAAGTTGCCCAAGTGGGACTCGAACTTGTGATCTTCCTGCCTTTGCCTCCTTTGGTATTAGTGGATTACAAATCCAAGCTACCACATCTGGCTTACTAGCATACTTTATGGAGCCCTTGCAGTTTTGTAGGCATGGTACTGGGCACTATAGATACTGTCACTTCAGACATACAGCCCCCTGCTCTATTGTGGCCATAACCCCAGAAATGACTGAACATCAGAAACAGGTTCTGGGAAGGCTTTCAGTGAGGCAATGTGGTGCCCAGAGCATTCTGAGAGTGAGGACAAATCCTGCCAAAGCCTGAAGTGTAGGTGAAGCAGCAGAAAGAGAGTGTGGCCTGTTGCAGCTCAGTGCCTGAGGAATCCAGATTTTCCATGCAGGCTAGCCAGGTAAATGGGAGGAGAGTTTCTATTGGGAGCAAAGCTGTCTGTATCTCGGGTATCTAGGACAAGGACCCTGCTTCTTATGAGTTTGGCAGGACCTCATGAGAAGTGTACATAGGTCAGGGAGCTTGCTCACAAAGTGACTTGGCCTTCCTCTGAGATAATATAGACACATCCTATCTTATTCCCCTTGTAACCACCAAGATGTGATGTTTTGTTGAAGGTTAGCTATTCTTTCTGTTTCAAATCTTAACACTTCCTTTAAAATTCTCTGTAAATAGTGTCTTCTGCTGACTGTAGTCATTGTGCAGTTCTTCCTCCCATCAGGAGAGGGCTCCACCTGACCTCAGCTTTCTGCATCCTAACTTCATCTCTTCCTCCTCTATGGTCCTCCCTCTGGAATTCCAAGACCTACACGGCACGCAGCAGGTTTCACTGTGTTGGAAAGAACTAGTGGGCCCTGGGCAGGCATTTATACATTTGAAGGCGACTGTGCTACCCCCTTTGGGGAGGATCTGTAGACAGACCATTCAACTCTGGGTCATGGTCATCTAGTTCTGTTTCCTTATTACATATGCAGAAGGGATGGAAGCAGCCTGTACAAAATGGGACTGGATTTGCTTCAGTTTGAGGGGGATGCAAGAGAATGATTCCCAAGGAAGACAAGATGCCCTGGGTCTGGGAACTGGCTCTGTCTGGTCAGTTCTTGCCAGTCCCTCCCTACCCTACCCTGCCTTTGAGAATCCAGCCAGCCTCTATCCTGTAGAAAAGAGAGGAAGAAGGGGCTTCTGGCCTAGCAGAGGTCTCTGTCCCTGCACCTGCCTATGATGGGAATGCAGGTGTGGCCTGCACACACGTGCCTTGGATCTCTGCTGGCACTTGATGGGCACAAATGTTGAGAATTCTTTATGCCCAGTGGCTCCTACAAGGCAACTGAGGACCTGTCCCCTCTCCACCATCACCCCTGTCCCACCACACCACCCTAGGTCACACAGCATGGCCAGAAGGCAAGGGATGAGGGGGTGCCCCACCCAGCTCATAGGACCTTGACTCGGTTACTTGATCTGAGAGAGCTGCAGCCTCCTCCAGGTGAGGACAGGGCAGTAAAGTCATTTTTTTAAAGGAGCTAACAGTTGCTGAGATGTTCACGTCCTCCTCCTTCTTGTTAGCATGAAGGCATTCTCTTTCCAGGGTATTTGTATTGAACCTTGGGGTTGAGGGAGAATCCCAGCCACCAGGCCTGGATAACTTGGAACTGCTGGGATAAGGAAATAGTGCTTCCTGATGCCTATACATCTTCCACTGGGGACCAGCACCTACAGGGTCTGAAGCAGGGCTCCCGTCTTGAAAACCTGAGCCCCCACTTGTGGTATGGCTCCAACCTGAAGCAAAGGGAAAGGGGCTCTGAAGACTGCATTAAGGGGCAGAGCTGCTAAGGGAGCAGAGGATGGGAAGCTGGGCATGATGACGGGTGTCTGTCATTCCAGCACCCAGAATGCTGAGGCCAAGGAGTGCCACAAGTATGAGGCCTGATGTTCTGTGTTACAGAACACAGCCTGGGCTACACAGTGAGTTCAAGTCCAATTTGAATTACATATCGAGATACTGTCAAAATTAAAAAAAAAAAAAAGAGGGGTGTGTGGCACACAGGTGTGGTCAGTAAGCAGACCTTGCTGTAAACCTGGGGTTGCATGAACACCCATATTCTGATGGGTGTAGGGTACCCCTGCCTATTCCCCTCCTAGTTCACCAGCTGTTTATGAAGCCCTAAGACTGAAAAATCCTCCATGGCCACCTCTGGGGCCTGTGTCACCCACCACTCTCTTCCAGTTGTGTTTTTGCTGGACTGCTGTTCTCACCCTGACTGCCACTACCACTCTGGCCTGCCAGCAGAAGGCTCCTGAGGGCTTTGCTCAGTGTCTGCCTTGCACCCACGCAGCCTGCTCTCATGCATGCCACTCCTGGGGTGGCTTACAGTCAGCAGAATTGTGCTGCTCATGGTCCTGGGGCTGGGCAGCCCAAGATGAAGGCAGTTCAGTATCAGGTGCTCCTCACAGTCTATCACTTTTAAGAAGACCTTAGGAATCAGGGATTCACAGGTTTTGTGGATACCATGGCCCTTGTCTGAGCCCCTAAGTGTCTGGAAGGAAGGAGCTCCCCAAAGAACTCCCCGGGATGTGAGAGCCTTGTGAGTGTATTATTTCTTTCTGGGAATGAGGAACCATTTTCTCTGTCAACTCCAAAGCCTTACTTCCAACCTTTCCCTGGTACATAGCAGTGTAGAAATCTACTGTTTTTGAGTAAAACCCTTCTCTCACCTACAAACAGCTGCACATGCCTCAACAGGCCCGGCTGAGGGGTATGAGGGCTCCAGCCTGGCAAGGCCCAGCAGACATGCTCCAGCCCTTTGGACCCTCTCACTCCTGAGGGAGAGGAGTGCTCTTTGCCTCTCCAGTGTCCTCCCTCATCCTTCACGGAGCTGGCTCTGCCCAGCAACCACAGCCTGCACTGCTTGACCCAACAGCACAGCCCTGGATTCATTTCCAGCTGAGAAACACCATCCACCATGCAGAGCAGCTGAGTCTCTTTCTAAGAAAACAAGTTGGCAGGCCCCTGTTTTACATCAGGATGACAGAAGGCATACCCAAGGGCATCCCATGCACAAAGCAGGACTGGTGGGGTGAACAGCTCAGCCAGACAGCTCTGTACCCGGATGTTCCCTTCCCTTCTCAGTCCTGGCTCCTCTCCCTGGATGCCATCATGCCCATCCCTGGCCTTCAGAGTGTCCTGTGTTCTGCTGTCTCTGTGCTGTCTTAACAGGGAGACACACCCCTGTGAGCCTCCAGCCAGCATGTGACATCCTCTATTCATGCATCATCTTTTATTTTCCACATGACTCTGACCAGAGAGGCCTTGGCAAGGCCCCTCAGAACATGGCTAGCAGGAAACCCCTTCTCTCTGGGTGACTCAGGGATCTCAAGGCTCTTTAGGGCTTGGCTTATTTGGTGTTCATAGAAATCCTGTAATCTCTGCTTCCTGGGTGAGGAAACTAGAGCTGAAAGAATAATGCTGAGGCTCTCTTCTAAGAGTTTTTTTGTTGTTTATTTGATCATAGGTCTTGCTGTGTACAATAGTTCAGGTCAGATTCCTGGTGTTCCTCCTGCCTCAGCCTCCCAAGTGCTGGGACTACAATGTATGCCACCATGCCTGGCCAAGAGCTTTCTGTGTATTTCCTCATTGGATCCTTGTGACCCATCATCACCATTTCAAAGATGAAGTTGCTGGCCCAGGGTGTCAGAGAGGGGGTGCTGTTCTGGCTTGTGAGGATGTTCTCTGAGCCACTCCATACCCTGCCTCATGCTTGCCTTGAGATGACTT
>NDGN011515513.1:530-11880 GCA_002564285.1 Tympanoctomys barrerae
AAAAAAAAAAAAAAAAAAAAAAGAAAGTAGTATCAGTTAATGAAATTGAAGATGTAATTAAAAACCTAATAACAAAAAAGCTCAGGCCCTGATAGATTCACTGCTGAATTCTACAAGAAATTTTGAGAAGACTTAATTCCACTGTTTGTCAGCCTTTAATGAAATTGAAAGGAAACAAAAGTCACAAAGTCCTGGAAACAAGCATTAGCCTGATACCAAAACCAGAGACGTACATAACAAAAAAAGAAAACTACTTCCCCTAATGAAAATAGGTGCCAAAATCTTCAATAAGATACTGACAAACAAAATGTAACAAATCATTAAGATTATAATATACCATGACCAAGTAGGATTCATTCTAGAGATGCAAGGACGATTCAACATACCCAAATCAATAAATGTAATATACCATACCAACAGAGGCAAGGACAGAAACTATATGATTGACTCAATAGATGCAGAAACAGCATTTGGCAAAGCCCAACACCCATTCACGATAAAAACCCTACAGAAAATTGAAATAGATGGGTCTTTAACTCAATCTGATAAAAGCATCTATGACAAACCAACAGCCAGCATCATACTAAATGGACAAATACTGTAATTTTTCACTCTAAAATCAAATTCAGTAGCATTTATAGATACACTTTGAACCAAATTCAGTAGCATATCTAGATACAAAGTAAACACTCATAATTCAGTAGTATTCCTGTACACATATAACAAATTGAAAGGGAAATTAGGGAATCGACCCTTTCACAATAGCATCCAAAATATTGAAATACCTAGGAATCAATCTAACAAAGGAAATAAAAGATCTTTACACTGAAAATAAAAGTACTTTGAAAAAGGAGATTAAAGAAGACATCAGAAAATGGAAAGATATCCCTTGTTTTGGGTAGAAAGAACCAATATACTGGCCATACTTTCAAAATTGTTACACAAATTTAATGTAATTCCAATCAAAGTAACAATAGCATATCTCACAGAATTAGAGGAAACAATTCCACAATTCATTTGGAACCAGCAATGACCTAGAATAACAAAAGCAATTTTGGGCAGCAAAAGCAAGGCAGAGGAAATCACAATCCCTAACTAGAAATTATACTACAAAGCTACTGGTAAAAAATAGGATGGTATTGAAGAAAAAAGAAATCAGACCCAAAAATCAATGGAACAGATTAGAAGATACAGAAACAACTTCAAACACATTCAGCCTCCTTACCTTTGACAAAGGATCCAAATATCTTCACTGGAAGATACTTTTAAATAAATAATGCTGGAAAAACTGGCTTTCCATATGACAAACATTAAAACTAAACCCATGTCTTGCACTATGCACAAAACTAAAATCGAAGTGGATCAAAGATTTAAGTATTAGGGCTGGGGAGATGGCTCAGTAGGATAAGCGCTTCCCTGGCAAGCGCAAGGGCCTGACTTCAATCCCTGGTTCCACCAAAAAAAAGAAAAAGAAAAGAAAAAAGAAAAAAGATTTAAGTATTAAAACAGAATAATAAATCAACTGGAAGATAGAATATGTAGAACTTAAAGACTTTGGTGTAGGCAAATACTTTATGAAATCCAGACTGCACAGGAAATACTACAATGAACCAACAACTAGTATCCTGTTTTATTAAAAAGCTTTTGCACAGCTAAAGAAACCACCAACAGAGTTAAGAGACAACCCGCTGTATGGGAAAATTTTTTTTCCAGCTGTTCCTCAGACAAAAGACCAATGTCTGGAATATATAAAAACTTAAAAAAAAAATCAGACCTCCCCCCTAAATTTAATAACCCAATCTAAAAGGGATCTTAAAGAAATACACACTTCTCAGATTAAGAAGCAAAAGCAGGAAATAAACAAATGAAAAAATGTTCAACAACACTGCCATTTGAGAGATGCAAATTAACATAATTCTGAGATTCTAGCTCATTCCAAAAAGAGTAACTAAAAATAAAGACTAAAAAGAGCCAGGGAGATAGCTCAGTGGATTAAGTGCTTGCCTGGCAAGTATAAGTTCTCAAGTTTGATCCCGAGCTGTGCAAAAAAAAAAAAAAAAAGACTAAAAGAAAATAAAGTTGTGAACCGATAGTACACATAGGCATTTAGTTAAGTAGAGCAACTCAAACTGACCTGAATCCATCCTTAACAAGTTCTTCCTTCAACATTACTTTGACTTAAAATCTGCTAGAAGAAATAGCAAAATGAAATTGGTTTCATGCATGAGTTAATACCACTGGCAGTAAATACAAGTTGGCTGGCTTTAGGCAGATTTTTTTTAATGGAAGAAATATACTAGAAAGTAAGAGTTTTGCTCAGTGTGGGAGGCCCTTTATTATTTCTTCAGAAAATAAAATCCTGGCTCAGCAGATATTTTACATTCTCCTTTACCGAAATCTCCATGACATGATGTTTTTTGCTGGGTTTCTGTATAAACAAACATTGTCAAGCTGTGAAAGAAAATGGCTGGAGGTGTGCTTTTTGTGAAAGGTGAGCAATAAAGTATCTGTATGTTCTCTGAAAAAAAAGAAAAGAAAAGAATGGCTATTTTCAAGATGTCAACCAATAACAAATGCTGGAGAGGCTGCAGAGAAAAAGAAATCCTTCTCCACTATTGGTGGAAGTATAGACTGGTGAAACCATTGTGGAAATCAGTATGGATATTCCTCAAAATATTAAGACTAGAGATTCTATTTGATCCAACTACTTCTCTTCTTGATATCTTTCCAAAAGAATTAAAAGCATCACTCCACAGCAACATACACATACATATGTTTATAGCAGCAGAGTTTGTAATAGCTAAATCTTGGAAAGAACACAAATGCCCATCAACTGATAAAGAGATAAAGATGTTTTTCATATATAATGGAGTACTACTCAGCCATAAAGAAAGCATAAAGCTGAGCTATTTCTAGGTGGATGGATGCATATTGAGACCATAAGTGAAATAAATTTGAAAACATGTAAATATTGCATCATCTCTATTATGAGAAATTGAAAGTGTATGTAAGAACCAAATGTGTAATAGATATTGGGAAATGGGTAGAAAATGTTCAAATAGTAAGGGGAATAAGGAAGGGGGGATGGGGAAAACAAGGTATAAGAAAAAAAAGGAAAAATGGAAACAAAACTATAAATAAGGATTGGAAGAGGGGCTAAAGGGAAGGGAGGGGAATGGGGAAGAAAACCAAAATACATCAGGTACAAGTGTAAATTCTATGATGAATGTGATTATGTATACCTACTGTATACAGTATTGTATTGAATTAAATTACATAAATACAACAGAAAATTTAGGGTTTAAACTATAAAAATAGGCATTTAAAGGCATGAAATTTTGATTTTCACTACTTGCAGGTACTCTAGGAACATAAACCCGTGAAACGACATAGACAACCCCTTCCCGAATCTTACCAAAAAAGGGAAATGACACAAATCAATGCAACAAGAAATGAAAAAAGGTGAAATCACAACAGATACCAGATACCACAGAAATCCAGAAACTTAAAGTAGACCTTTGATTTATAAATCTAATTCATTCTGAGGGCTAGTTATAACTCAAGCTGTCAACAGAAGGCTCAAGATTCTCTACCCAGCCTTCAAAGTCTCTCTCCTATATATAAGCACATCTCAGTGTCCATAGAGAGACACTGGACCAGGATTTCTCAACTGATCCCATGCAGGAAAGGATGTTATAATGTTCTTACCAGAATTTTTGAAGGATTAAGTCTGTATTGAGACCACCTGGAAGCACAAGCAGCTGGTTTTCAGGTCATAACTCAAGACTTTGGCTGTAAGTTAAAACTAAAATTCCAGTTATAACCCAAGTTGTTCATGTCATGCCAGCTGTAACTTAAGGGTCCATTGTATTAGTAACTACTTCACAAACCAATATGCCAAAAAATTGGAGAACTCAGACGAAATGGACTGAACCAAGAGACTTAAGAAGAGAAACTGAACCAAGAAGACTTAAAAATCTGAATCATCCAAAGAGCCAATAAAATTGAAGCAGTAACAAAAACTTCTACCAAGAAAAGCCCAAAACCTGATGTATTCAAAACTAAATCCCATAAGAACTTCAAGTAAGATCTAACTCCAGTAGTTTTCAAACTCTTTAATGAAACAGGGAAGGAGTACCCCCAAAATCATTGTGGGAAGCTAGCATTACCAGGATCCCCAAATCAGAAAAGGACCCAACAAAAAAGAACTTCAGGTCAATCTCTTTAATGAACACAGATGCCAAAAATCCTCAGTAAGATCCTAGCAAAGAGAATGCAGCATATAATAATAATAATAATAATAATGATAATAACAACAACAAATATACACCAAGACCAAGTAGGCATCAGAATCACAGATTTGAAGTTACACTACCAAGCTACTGTGATTAAAATAGTATGGGACTGGCACAAAAACACAAATATGTGGATCAATGGAACAGAACAAAGGAAGCAGAAACAACCCCAGCCACATTCAACTACTTGATCTTTAACAAAAGGGCTAAAAAAATTCAGTGGAGGAAAGGCTGCCTCTTTGATAAATGGTGCTGGGAAAACTGGATAGCCACATGCAGAAGATTGATTCTATCTAGATCCATGTATCTCACCATGTACTAAACTAAAATCAAAATGGATCAAATGTGGACAGAATATCCTGTCTGCTTCTTATGCTATGGATAACCACTAAAAGATAACAATGTACAATGTATTGATTATCAAAACTGTCCTATTAATCAGCTGTGAAACTGTCTCATTTATATTTATTTCTCAATAAAAAAATTAAAAAAAACAAAAACAAAATGGATCAAAGATCTAAATATTAAAACAAAAACCATCCGCTGAAAAATAAAATAGGTAAAACTCTTAAAAACGTAATCATAGGCAAGGACTTTCTGAACAGAATCCAACAGCACAAGAAATAATATTAAGAATCAACAAATGAGATTATATTAAATTGAAAAGCTTCTGCATGGCAAAGGAAACAACTAAAAGGAGTGAAAAGACAATCTACAGAAAAAAAAAACTGTGCTGTGCACTACTCCTCAGACAGGACTAATTCTAGACTATATAAAGAAATCAAATATATTAGATAGCCCCCTAAATTTAAAGACTCAATCAAAAAATGGGCAACTGAAATAAATAGACCCTTTTCAGAAGTACAAATGGCCAATAAATACATGAAAAAAGTATTTCACTGGCTATAAAAGAAATGCAAATTAAAACTACATTGACATACAATCTCTTCCCCTAGGAAAAATGGCTAAAAAAAAAATCCAATAATAACAAGGAACTGGTGAGGAATGGAGAAAAATTAAGTCCTCTACATTGTTGGTGAGAATGTAAACTATGGAAATTAGCACAGCAACTTCTCAAAAACACTAACACTGGAAATTCCATTTGACCCAGTGTATTACAGAGACACATACATACCCATGTTTACTGCAACACAATTTATAATAGCTAGATCTTGAAAGCTAGCTCTATGTCCATGAATAGATGAATAAAGAAAATGTGTTATTTATACACAATGGGGTAGTACTCTACCAAAAGAAACACTAACTTCAGGCATTCATAGACAAATGGATGCACTTTGAGAAATAATGTTAAGTGAAATAAGTCAGTTATACAAGTTTAAATACTGAACCCCTGTCCCCTGTGCCTGCTTGCAGGCACTTTAATCTGCTGAGCTATTTGGTCAGCCCCAGGTATTACTTTCATAATAAGTTTTTCAAATTAAATAAAAATTAATAAATAAGTAAATAGAAGACACACACACATCAATAAAGAAACAAAATGTAATCAGTAAGAACCCACAGAATATTTTATCTAGCAGCAGCAGGATACATACATATTCTCCAGAACAGATCATGTATTAGGTCACAAAACAAAATTTAACAAATTTAAAAGGCTGAAATTACAGGAAGTATCTTTTCCAACCACAACAGAATGAAAAAAGAACTCAAATGTGAAAGGAAATCTGGAAAGTTCACAAATGCATGGAAATTGAACAATGTGGGGAAATGTAAACAGAGTTATAACACTCTTATACTATAGAGCAGTTCCCTATGCAGGTGGCATAATGTTATCTGAGGAGAGAGTGCAGTAAGTAAAAGACACACTTTTTTGCAGACAAATCTCACTAAGTTGCCTAGGATGACTTTCAACTTGTGATCTTACTGCCTTAGGCTCCTGAACAGATAGTATTACAGGCAAACCATACTTGCCTTCTCATAAGTAGTAAAGAAATGAAATAAAACAGATTATAGTGTCTGGCCAGAACATAATTAAATTAAACAGTAACAGGAAGAAGTGAGAAAAATTCCCAAATGTTTAGAAATTAAATACTAGATTTATATGTGGAGAAAAAAAATTGCAAAGAAAATTAGAATATATTTTGATTACAAAAATGAAAGCATACATATCTCACATATTTTGTGCAAAGAAGTTAAGCTGATCTTAAGAGTGAAATTTATAGCTTTAAATGCTTACATTAGAAAAGTCTTAAGCAGTGGGCCGGGGGGTGCACCTGTAATCCGTATTCTAGCACTTGAAAGGTTGAAACAGGAAAATCATTGTGGATTTGAGATCAGCATGGGCTACACAGTAAGTTCAAGGCCAATAAGAACTATGAAGTGAGGCCCTATCTCAAAAACAGAAACCAAAAAAAAAAAAAAAAAAAAAAAAAGCCTACAACAATGATATCAGCTTCTACTTTAAGAAGCTGGAAAAAGATCAAATTAAACTCAAAGTAAAAGAAAGGTAATGATAAAACTAGGAGTATAAATAAATAAAATATAGAAAAGAATAAACCGAACCTGGTTGGTTTTCTGAAAAGATTATAAAATAACAAACCTCTAGCTAAATTAATCAAGGAAAAGCGGAAAATACACATTTATTTATTTAGAATTTTATTGATAAAGAAAATACACATTTCTAACACCAGGCATAAAAAGATACATGTCAAAGAAACAAAATGGCTCATTTTCGGAGTGGAAACTACTCGCAGTTAAAATGGCTTAGCTGCCTGTGGACTAACAAAAGTTCCTGCATCTAGGAGGTCCCTAGGCCAACAGGACCTAGGAGAGATATAAACAAGGAAGAAAGCCTTTGTGGAAAAGGTATGCATGAGTGGGGAGACAAAGAAAGGCACAGACCACAGATGGGCCCGTTTTCAGAATAAGACAGCAAAGGCTAAGTGGAAACACAGTTATCACAAGGTTGCATAAAATTCCTAAACAGAAGCACCTGCTTCTTGGAAACTGAAGGAAAGGACAGACAGTATTATAAAGAAATCCAGAGTTAAACTGGGAGGGGCAATGGGGAATGCCTTATATTAAACTGGTAAGAACAGATACTACATTTGATCTTAGCCAAAAAGCTGAGAAGCGACGGGAATGCCTTATAAAGAGAAAAAACACTCTGGAAAGACTGGATCCCCAAACTACTCAGCCAACTAAGACGGGGAAAGGGCCTGCTTGCTAGGGCTACCCTGCTCACTGTGACTGCCCAGATGTGCCGGCTCACACAGCAGACACTCGCCTTCAAGACTGACATTAAAAAGCCTCTCTTCCGCTGCTCTAAATGCCTGAGTCCACTCCTCAGTTCTGGACAAGTGAACTCCTTTCTCTCAGTAGTACATTACTACAGATCCTCCTGAAATAAGACATAGAGAATATTCTTTCCTTAAAAGGTATCTCAACTAATTAGGACCAGAAGAACTCCTTCAACCTGATAAATTTATGTAAATATGTTATGAATATTAAAAATAGAGCTAACACCATATTCGATGATAAAAGACTGAAAGGCCTCCCCATAAACCCAAGGCTGAGGTTAGGACGTCTGCCCATAGTACTTCTCCATTTAGCATTACACTTGAGGCCCCAACCTGCTGAACAAGGAATATAAAACATACAGATTAAAAAGATGTCATTATATCTTTATTCACAGATGAAATGATTATACATGCAAAAGTTCCTAAGAAAGCCATAAAAATAGATGGAAATTAAAAGTGAATCCAGCATGATCACAAGAAGTCAATATAAAAAATTATGTATCTGAGCAATGAAAATTAACACTGTTTAGAGAAATTAAAGAGAAGCTAAAGGATGGAAAAATACATCATGTTCACACACAAGATTCGACACTGTTCAGATATAAAATCTATGAAATTAATCTCTAGATTCAACACAATCCCAGCAGGACTTTTTGTAAAAACTGATGAGCTGAATCCAAATGTATTAGAAATGCATTTAAAATGAAAAGCTCTTAAGAGAACCGAAGACAGAGTTGAAAGCCTTAACAATACATGACTCTCAAATTTATTACAAAGACAGAGTAACTAAGGCAGAGTGTTATGAACACTCCCTTTGTGGGAGACCAGACAGGGAAAACTGAAGTCTAAGTGAGCTCCTCTGTGAGCACAAAGAAGTAAGGCAGCATGCAGGGACCATGACATGCTGCAGGTTCCAGGGGAAAGTCAACAAAGCTGAGATCCAGGTGTTTACCTGGGTATATACTAATAGATGACAGGAAGCAGATGAATCTCTGCTATTGTAATTGCTTGTACCCATGTCGGAGTGAATAAAGGCAAGGTGAAACATTCAGGCACTCTGTCCACGAGAGGGAAGAGCCTTCTAGGTACTGCATTCTAAACCAGCCCGGTCTCTTTTTGTCTTTCATCCTCCTTTGCCTCAACTCCCTCATCAGGTGACAAACTAGTAGACTGAGTCTCTATATCCCTTAACTTGTGGGTATGGTGTATTTTGTCTGAGCAATGAGAGAAGAGTAACTAAGACGTAGTCTGAAAGAAATTAAAAATTTTAAGAATTTGTAAAAGGCCAGATACTGAGTTCTGGACATTCAATTCTCATAACCATCATCTAAGGTAGAAAGGACCAGACTTGATCACTTGAAGAAATGCCAGGCAACCACATATCCCACTTATTGGACTCATGAGTCAAGCCTGAGAGCATCACCTCTGTTGTTACCACTATTACTGCCGTATTTTTATTACATGTCTTCCTCATGGAAATTCTCACTAACACTGAAAGCATGGTTTTTCAATAGCAACTTCATTGGTTTTTAGCTTTCTAAGACAAATCAATTTAAAATAAAGCACAAAAAAGATTATGAACCTAAGTAATCCATAAACAGAACAATGACAGGCTAACCAACCACCATGTACTATACCTCTAACTAGATTATATAAAGATGTTTGGGGCTGGGGATATAACTCAGTGGTAGAGTACATGGTTAGTATGTACAAGAACATGGGTTCAATCCCCAGCACCTCACAACCAAAACCAAAACCAAACCAAAAAACCCCAACCAACCAAACAAACAAAAAACCCTGTTCATTGTACTAAGCATTTAGTATTTATTTTTATTTTATTTATTTATTTTTGTATGTAATACAGGGTCTACAGGGTCTTACTACATAGGTTAAACTTGTAGTGATCCTCCTGTTTTCAGCCTCCCAAATGCTGGGATTACAGGCCTGCACCACATGCCCAGTCTCATTTGCCGACTCAGAGTGCCCTGGGGGTGGGGCTGGCACAGCACGCCAGGGATGGAACCCAGCTGCTGCGTTCTGCCTAAGCATGCGCTTTAATCCCCTGAGCTATCTTACTGACCCCAGCATTTAGTATTTAAATGCTTGTCATAAAATCATAAAAAGGATAAATAAATTCTTTTCTTTTTTAAGTACTACAGGTTGAGCCTAGGCCCTTTACACTGAGCTACATCCCCAGCACTTTTTTTATTTTTTCAGTTTTAGACAAGCTCTAGCTAAGTTGCACACACTAGAGTCCAAATTGCAATCCTCCTGCCTCTGCCTTCCAAAGTGCTTGGATTATAGGCATGTACATGTATGGTAAGTAAATTCTAATCTTTCTAGCATCACATAGTAGTTTAGTGATAAAACTATAATTCTCTTCTATCTGGAAATTCAGATAATCTTCAACTTATGGTGGTTTAACTTAAAATATTTTCACTTTACCTGAGGCAAAAATAATATGTACGCAACAGAAACCATATGTGGAAATTTTCCCCCAAACTAGCAACATGCAGTAACATCCTCGCTGGGATGATACTGTCTAGGAATTCTGAGTAGCAGTAGTGAGCTGCAGCTCCCAGTAAGCCATTTATTCACATGATCAAGAGGATAAGCAACAAAAACATGCTGCAGTGGATTCTACTGCTAGGTTATGATGCTGGGTAGGTCTATAAATGTACTTTGGACACCCAGGCATGGCTGATCTGTCAGCCCAGCCCTCTGGGAGGCACAGGAAAGAGGACTGCAAGTTTAAGTATAGCCTAGGCAACTTTGCCACACCGTGTCTCTAAAACAAAAAACAAAAAAAAAATTTAAGGAAAGACAGAGATATAGCTCACTGTGGCCCTTGGTTCAATACCCAGTACAGCCAAAAGATATTTTCAGTTTATGGTGACGCTACTGGGACAAAACCCCATCATAAATTCTTATTACAGATGTTTAACCTTTAAAATGATATACCAAGTACTATTTGGTTGAACTACCTACAGGTTCTGTAAAAAGTAAAATTTTGAGTTGAGTGTGGTGGTATATGCATGAAGTTAGTGACTTGAGAGGCTGAGATGGGACAACCACTTGAATCCATGAGTTTAAGACCAATCTGAGCAACCAAAGAGACTACATCTCAAAGAGAAAAGTAAGTAAAAAGAACAAAATTATTGTCAGGTGTTATGGCACACACCTATAATCCCAGCACTTAGAGGCTGAGGCAAGAGGATCACAGGTTCAGGAACTCAGACTGTCTCAAAATAGAAATTATAAAGGCCTAGGGATGTTGGTCAGAGTAAGAGCACTCCTGGGTCCAACCCCCAATACCAATTAAAACAAACAAAATCCTTAAAATTCAATATCTAAAAACATTTAAGACAAATAACCACATATCAGAATAAAAATCTTTATTGACATAAATACTATAAAACACATAAAATATTCAAGAAGACACGGTAGAAAATAGAGCAAAAACTTTCATATTCAAGAAGGAAGTGACCAATCATGGTGTCATACACCTGATACACCTTTAATCCCAGCACTTAAGAGACTGAGGCAGGAGGATCTAGAGTTCCAGGCCAGTCTGGGCTACACAGTGAGTTCCAGGCCAGTCAGAACTGCATAGTTAATACCCTGTCTCTCCAAAAAAAAAAGAAGCGGTGGGAAAGACCTTCTTAGAACTGCAAGACAGAGGAGGTAAAGGTGAAAAATAAACATGCATACATACTTTTGGTGCTAAATTAACACTACCTCATACAGATATCACATTCTAACTCATGAAGACAAAACTTACTTACAGTTATGTGAACA
>NDGN011515572.1:252-10736 GCA_002564285.1 Tympanoctomys barrerae
GGTCTTAACCATCCAGCAGAAAAATATAAAAATGAGGTATAAAAAGTAAAGCCATATTAATACTATGAATAATCCTAAACTGATTTTTTAGTACAATGTGTTGATCACAGTACTCACAGACCTAAGTGTCTGACCACTGGGTGCTGTCCCCGGAAGGCTGCATCTTGTTTGGATTAGGCTTTGAACCTTAGATTCACTTAGGGCTGTGCTAGGATCAACATGTTGTGTTCATTGCTTGCTAGCAGTACAAGACTACAAAAACAACTGTGATATCTAAATTTCAATGTTCTTGTCTATAAAAAGGAAATAATACATCTATCTCATAGTTAGTGCAGAAGACATATAGCTGTGTTTTCTTTTTATCAAAATTTAATTTGAATATGGAAGCCTTTTATTGCATTTATAAAATGCTTTCAACCTGATGCCCAAGTCAGGATATTTTGATTTTGGTGGAAATAGTTAAAATGGGCTTAATAGTAGGGATTACTATTTCACTCAAAGAAACAAAACCAAAGGCACCTGCCTGTGGTTTATGAGATTACACCTCCATGGTCCAGTTCTACCCCAACCTGCTCTTTACTTCTCAAAGCACAGGTTTTAAGTGCAGGCTCCTTGATCATAGCTTTCATGCTTCTTTGTTTAATTTTGCTTTGATTGCAATGTTTTGATTTGGTTTGAAATGGTGTAGAGTAGGTCTATAAGGCATCTTCTTATCAACAACAGAACATAGAAAGCATCACAGGATTAGAAGTTAGTGGCAGTTCTTGAATTGTAAATTAGTGAGAGGCTGTTAAATTTAGCGTTGCAGACAGTAGGCACATGGAGCTCTTTGGGTGAAACAAAAATGAAGTAAAAGAGAAATAGTATTTAGTCAAATACATTCATTGTTTTCCTTGTCATATGCACTAGGTAAACATCTCACAACCAAGAGTTGGGATTCTATCACTAATACTTTATATGACATTAAAATTGTAATATAAATTTTACTGCAAGAGGTAATCAAATGTGTACATTAAACTTATATAGATCTCCTTGTTGGAGTAAAGCTACACAAGTAATAAAAATAAAATGTTTCAATTCAAATAAATTAAATTGAATACTATTTGGGTAAATGTCAATTTAGCCCATTTAGTATTTTCTTTGCTTAATGAAGGCATTGTATAGAAGCATCAAAGCTAATTTATTAGGAATATCAAGAATAAATATTCTGTTCTTAGTTCTTAACTCTCTGAAAATGTAACCTGTGATATTTGAAATGTCATTTTTTATTTCAGGTTTCACTGTGTTCTTCTCCTAAGCTTGGGATCATATACAACTGTGGATGAATTTCAGATGGAAACAAAAGCCAGATGGAGAGAGATGTATGCAGAGGAAAGGACAGCAGAGGACAGGAGTCAAAAGAGGAGAGGAGAAGAGAGCAGGGGGGGGGAGGACAGGGGGACTGAGAGAAAGAGAACCAATCACCTACTGAAAGGCAATATCAGGTCTACAATAGCAGAGCATTTGAATTAGCCATCTTGAGAAAAACTCTCTACATCCGTTTCTTAGACAATTTAGAATGGGTATTTTAGGCCCAGTTTCTTATTTTCAGGGACATCATTTTCTTTTAATGTATAAACTCAGTGCCTGTAATCCTGGTACTTTGGGAAACTGAGGTGAAAAGATTATAAATTCAAGCCCAGCCTGGCCAATTTGGTAATTTAGTGAGACCATGTCTCAGAAATAGAAACAGAAACAAAAACAAAACATAAAAATAAAAAGGGCTGGGGATGGAGCTCAGTGAGAATACCCTTGATTCAATATCTAGTACCACCACCATCACCACCACCACCACCACCAAACAACAGCAAAAACGCAAGCAAACCTCCAGGAAATTCTCAAGGTGGCCTAGAAAAATTCTCTTAGTATGATAAACTGGACTATGTGCAGAGTTTTATTTATACAGAATCTTAAGATACTAGAGTTACATAACATAAACTTTTTTGTCATAATAGCTAACAATAGATGTTATTTGATAGTATTTGCAATTATTCAAGTGCCAGAGAACAAATCTAGATTATCGACATGTCTTGATTATCCTTGGTTCAGACTTAAATGTGAATAATGACCTTTTACTATGTGGATTAATTTGAAAACAATTAGTAAATCAAAGAAATAGGTCATGAAAGGGCTTTTCGATGTGCTATTAGCTTTTCTTCTACTGTAGTTGTGTGTGAAAACAGAAACTGAATGTTGCAAAGCTTCCAGGCTTCTAGATTAAGTGAATAATTTTGTGAAAATGAAGCAATTTGTTTTGTAATTGTATTTCTCCACTTCCTGTATCAGGGGTGGCCAGATTTATAACCAGCATATTAAATGCTCACAACATATTTTGGATACCTAAATCACACTGTTGCAACTAAGCAACTGTGAAAAGTAAGTACCAGATTTATTAGCAGCGATTTCACAAAGATTCCATTTAATAATGTTGGTGTATCCTCTGTAATTTATTTGATTAATAATATTTGATTTGAACCCCAATGATGACTTCTCACATATATAACGGAACTAATGAACTGTGAAAGAAGAACCATTCAGATGGTCACCAATAACTACTGCTTAGTTAATCCTTTAAATAAACCGGAGCTCACAATGTGTCCCTTTGAAGTCATAAATAATGTATATTTTTCTTTTGACTTTTAATAAGCCAGTAGGGTTCATCTCACAGTCTCCAAACACATATATTTTATTATGGGCCTCTGCAGTTTACTTTAATTAGTGTGTCTGAGTGCTTTGGGAGACTTAGCCCTACTGAAAACAAACAGAGTCTTACCATCTATAAAACATTAGCTCCCTTTGGTTTATCCTGACACAGCGGGGGCTCAGTGAGAAACACATGGTGCACGTAAACACTCATAATTGCATTAGCATTCTCTGGTGGATTGGTAATTCAAGTTCTGCTTCGTGCTATTGTAAAAGCAGTTAGAACAGGTTTACCAATCTTGTGGTCAGCTGGGGATTGCATCGAATTCCACGTGAAAAGAACTTGATGTGACAAATCTTCTGGAAGCACAGGAAGAGAGAGGGAAGCTTGCTGTTAATTGGAAGTTTAGCACAGGCTGTGGAACTTTGCTTTATTTCCGATAGATTCTCTGTCATTTCTTTTCCCATGTTACTTAACATCAAGGTTGGTTTCAATTAGTTCTTTGGATACATGATTGGGTGGGTAATGCTATGTTAGACCGCTCATTGACTCTTTAAAAATGTTAACTTTCAATATTTGTTGATGTAATGAATGTGTTACTTTAAGAAATATTAGCTGTTAAAAAAGACTTGCTTAACACACATTTTTACTGTAATGGTTTTGAATTTACTATTCTAGTAGCTGCTCACAATAATTTCCAACTATATGTGACAGAGGATGACTGAAATGTAAAATGTTGCCTAGTTGAAGGAATTCAGTTGTTTGGAATTTTAAAAAATTGAGATACATCTGTAAGAACAAATGGTTGGTATATTTGAATGACTTGACCAGTGAAATATTGCTGAATTTACCTATTTTATATAGTTTACCATGTTTTACATTTAAAAAAATCATGTGGGGGTTGATGCAACTTTAAATTTTTTTCCTTTGGCTATTTTTATCATCATTCTATCAAAACAGAAAAGCTTATTCTTCCTGCCCAAGGTATTTTTGTGAGGCACTTTACAAAAAATAAGTCTTACCAAAACTTGGATTGAAGCTATTAGCTATTTATTGTCATGTACATCTACATAACTACACTAGCATGTCCATTAAAATATAATCAAAGAAACATAATTTTACATTTTCTAATAGAAATATAAAACAAAAAGAAATAGGAAATAAATTTTACTAATATAACTTGATGCAGTATACCTAAATAGTGTCACTTCAACATATCGTCTGTGGAATGAGTTGTTAAGAATCATTTCATAATTTTTTGTACTAAATCTTTGCAATCTGCTGTGTTTTCCATTTATGGCCCATTCTGTTTGCATTGGCCCCATTGGGAAGGCTTGATCATCATGTGTGGCCAGCGGCTTCCATGTGGGACAGTGAGATCATGCCTTTTCCAACAGGTGAAATAACTGAGTTGTTAAAATAGCTTTCGTAATATGTACTCTCTATTTTCTATAAAACTCCACAGGCATTCTTTTTCTGTGACTAAAGTCTTTGGTCTGATTTGTACATTGTAATTTTCCTGTTTTGTTTTATCCTCTTTTATCAGACTCTAGTGCCATTGCCACATTTTGCTCTCATTCTTTTATATTTTGAAAATGACTTGGATGCTACGTACCTTCAGGGTGTAATTTGTGCATCGATGTCCATGATGGCAGATTATGATGTTATTCCCATGAAACTTATTTACTGAACAAGCAGTGTAAAGCACATATATGGGCAAAATTATCTTTCAGGTATGAAAGAGACTGCTTTCCACATCATACCATGCTGTTTTGGGCATTATTTTCATTGGTGGAGTCTGCAATTTTGAGGTATGTGTTGCCTGCTATGGAAGCACCATGGAAAGAAAAATGATGAAGCTTTAGACTTTGAAAGTGTTAGCTCAGTAAGTGGCAGCAGAGTACTGTGAATTACTTTTCCTCTTCAAGACCTTTTAGAAGTTTACCTCTGATGTACAGCATATTTTAACATTTTATCCCATATACTACCAACTTCATAGTTTTTATATAATTCCTTTTACTTAAGAAAAAAGTACTACAAAATGTCCCTTTATTTATAGCCTCATTTTTTGTTTTGTTTTGTCCTACTAACCTGTTTTGAAACTGATATTTTATTTTTTTCTCATTAAAATGAATAAAAATTTAAAAAAAGAAAAAAAATACTAAAAGTATTATATTATATATAGGAGAGATTATATATATATCTAAGAGTGGGTCTTATTATTAATAAATAAGTAGGTAAACAGAGGAAAAACTCAAAGGTTGCTGACCCATAGCTCGACGTATGTGTAAATGCATTCCCATGAGGCTATGGCATTCTTTCCCATGCTGCTGTATATGAGTTCAGCAGCAGATCACAAATACTTAGATATTGTCAAAAATGTATATTGCTAATGTAAAAAGTCATTCAATATTTATACATTCTGATAACACATTTTAAAAGGAAAACCGTGATAAGATAAATTTTAAAAAATGTTAACAAGATTGTAAAATGGTTCCAAATGTATTCAATTTACTGAGCTAATGGTTAGTCAAATAGATCTTTGCATTTATTAGATTTTCTGGCAACATTTCTCTGTGGCTATAGTTGACGTCACATTTTAGAACATCAAAATATTTTAAGTTCTTTCTTTTTAATTTGCTTATGTAATGTAAATTCAAATACACATTTGAAATTTTTATACAAAGCTGAAACCCATATGGAATATGCCTATTTTAAATAAATTATATAGGCTATAGGCATGTAAATAAAATGAAAATGTTTCATTCATATTTGTACCACAGATATAATAGATATATTTTATATGTGTATTTTTATTTCAAGTTATATAGTTGAAGTATACTTTTTATTTAGACTCTGCCATGAGATTTACTTTCTACTGTATTAAATCATTATCAATATTTATTAACAAAGTCTCTGATTTTATATTGAATTCCTGAAATTTCTTTTGAACTGCCTTAAGCAAAAGTCTACCAATGCAGTTGTAACATAAAAGACTTAATTTCTTAGACTTAAAACTTGATAATGCAAACAAATGAACAAGGCACTGTTTTCCTCAAATATCTCATTTATTAAGATAGGTTATGTTATGAAATTATTTCAATTAAAATTTTCTCATTTTAAGGCATAGCAGCATGCATCTCAATTTTTAAAAGTAGTTTTAATTTGAGAGCATTTTTCAAATGAAGACAATTTGTAGAGTAATCTGGTGTTTTTCTATAGTTCATCTAGGCTTCACATATTATTTGAATCTGTTTAGGAAAGTCATTCATCTGTCAAAACTTTCAAGACTTGTGCTTGGTCACCAAGTGAACAGTGACAATTTACTCTTTGAATTATGTCCAGAAACTTGTTCCCAGTGATCTTTAGGAGAGGAAAGCAGGCTTGCTCTGAAGTTACTCAGCATTCGCCTCCTGCCAAAGCTCTGCGGCCCTGCGCACACCCAGGGGTTTAAGCGAGGTGCCCGACAGGCGCAAAGGCTGCTGAGGAATCAAAACTATGCTTTAATCCAGCCTTCATTTTCCTATCACAAAAGGTGCTACAGAATGATTGCCATTTGCAAAAGAAAAAGGCAAGCACAATTAAAAGCCAGGTCTCTAATCCCCTCTGCTTGGGTTTAGAACTACAGCCAAAAAGGAGAATGTTTTAACAGGTACAGATGCCTGGGTNGGGGGGGGGGGAGTGTAGGCCGACCACCTAGCTGGTGAGATGAAAAGATAATGGGGTTCAGTTGTATCAGTGAGCCACAAATTGTTTCCCTACTGTGGTGGCTGACAAGAGGCCACAGAACCAGCAGGGGGCTGACAGACACTCTATTTTGTGACAACGTGCAGATAAGCGTTGTAACCCTATCAAATGCTTTGTTTCTAGCCTGCAGTTTGGGTCTTAGCACTCAACCTATTTATTGTTAGTATGTAAGGAAATCTCAGAGCAGGACCTGACATTTGCGGGGAGAGCCATTTCCACATGATTGAAGGGCAGTCTGAGCCACTAACCACTAATTAGCCTAATTGACACCAAATTGAAAGGGATGACTCAGCTGTTGCAGAAATGTTGCCTAATGCTAGTGTTGTGTCTCCCCTGCTTGAGTGAGAAATGGTTATTAATTGCACCCTGTGGAAAGAGAAACTGTTGCATTATATTAATATTGGGGAAGTAGAGGATTAAACCCCTTATTAATCTGACTGTACACTTGTCCCACCCTGCTCGCTGTCTTGTCATCAGGAGTAGCTGGGTAAAGTGGTTTAAACTCTACTATTGTTACACTGGGGATTTTGCAGGCAGGTTGCTTTGTAAGCCAACAGGTTGTCTAAGAGCAGCAATACTACTGAAAAACAAAAACAAAAACAACAACAACAACAAAACAAACCAAAAAAACTCTCTACAGCTGGAGGCAAAAACAAAGAGAAAACTCAATATTGATTCCTCAGTAAGTGTTTGCTATTGAAGAGTTTCTTGTTTAGAAACTATTTTTTGACACAGTGAAAGTGTTTTTAATTGACAAGTTGAATTTTATTTTCTAGTCAAGATCTTGGTTTTTAGTTGATGGATACGACAGTGGCTTGGTGCTGTGTCTATTGAAGGAAGAAATCATAACAGTGTAGATGTTACAGACCTGGAAAAATAAATTGATTTGAGTTGGATTGAGCTCTTTATATTTGAGAGATTGATTTCTGAAACCAAAAGAAGGGAAAATGTACTATAACTCGTATTAGCCAGAAGTGCTGTAGTTTTCTCCTTCCCTAGAAAACATTAGATTCCATTTGTAGTGAGATCCTTTCTGTAGAGTTTCATAGCTTGGAAGGACCTCTACAGGTGACTTGGGGATTTTGGAACATCTGGGTAGCTAACTTTTAGGATTCTGTTGGAAACTTGGTACTGAAGGCAGTTAGTAAATGTGAAAAAAAAAAAAGCATGGTAATAAAAACATGGCAATCTAATTAAGATTTTTAAAACTTACATGAAAAGCTCATCAAGGAAGATGAAACTTGGTCCTGCTGTGAGTACTATAACTATAAAGTTCATGAAAATTTTGTTTGGAAATTGAAGAATGAACAGCATTACTTTTTCTGGTTTCTAACAGAGCTCAGTGAAATTATGTGACATGTACCCAGTTTTCAAGTTAGCAATAAGATGTGTCCTAAGTGTACATTTTTCAATTATATTTGATGTCAATATGCATTCAGATTTCAAAATAGAAATTTTGATCTCATACCATTCACTCACTCACGTATACATTAATTTAGTAAACATTCCCTCAATAAATAGCTAATACAGTAAAAGACACTTCTTAGGAGGATTAATGGCAATGTGTCTTTTACTGTAATAAAATTTTAAAATCAAATGTGCACTGTACATTTTGTTTACATATTGTATATGCAGCTACCATACACATCTCTGAATAAAAGGTTAAACTAGCTAATCAAAGACCCACTTGTAATACCATTTCAACTAGTGTATTCCCAAAGAAAATAGTGGAAAATAATAATTGTAATGCAGCTTACAAAATAGAAAAGGATATAACTTGGTACTGGTTTAGAGTGGTTCAGGAAAAATGTGAAGCTAGTGAACTGACCCCTCGTCAGCATCTTTATTTTCTGCATCACTGTAACAGATCGGTATTTATGTACGACTGGCGGCTGCCTGGCTTTCCGTTGGGGATGAGATTCCTGGTAGAAATAAGTTGATGGTAAGATGTGAGTCTTCTGCTCGCGAAGAGAGAAAATGCTGGGGAAATATTGGGAGAGCAGAGAGTAAACAAATCCTATTTGTAGAGGGAGATTCTGAGCCAGGTGCTTTCATCTCTGACTGTTTTTCAGTTGCTCACTTGGCCTTCTGGCATATCTGCAGGCCCTGCCGGGTGAAGCTGGTCTGAAAGTTTGGAGAAACAGTTACAGCACAGAGAAAATAATTATTGGTAATGTGTTTAGAAATACAGTATTTTCCCTTAACATTTTAGCAAGTTGATTATTTAGCTCCTGAATTGAGACTATTACCACAATAGTCCTCTCTAAGAACTGCTTCCCTATTACATAGGAGCTGAGGACTAGGGACACTTGTATTAGGGACGCTGTCTTCTAAGGGGCTGTCTATACAAGAAGAGGTGAGAAGATGAACACTCAGTTTTTCAGCCACCATGTGTGTGTCACCTCTCTGTGGCAGGCACTTGCTGTGCAGCCTTGTGGGGATTCCAGAAGCTGGGTGGGGGAAAGGAAGTTGGGTGGGAGGCTCTCAGCATTACAGCTCTGCATGTAGAAACGCTCTTAGGAATGATTAGAGCTCTTCTGCTTTCTCTCTGTCTCTAGTCCTAGTGCTAGGAAAGAGCTTTGGCCTTAAAGAACAGGTTGGTTTTTCTTTTCCTTCATTCTTTTCTAGATCATAGCATTATTGTATGTGTGAAGCAAAGAAGGGACTTGGGTCTTTAAACTCATGAGTTCAGTGCAAGAGGCTTAAGGTCTCCACCTTAGTTGATCTTTTAGCATGAGATTTCCAAGGCAGACTGGTACTGTGGCCAGAAAGGAAGGAAGGCAAGGGGGCTTTAATTTTTTTCTACTAATCATAAGCCATTCAGGGGTAAAAAGTTTGGGTGTCCACATTTCAGTTAT
This sequence comes from Tympanoctomys barrerae, assembly GCA_002564285.1. NCBI lineage: Eukaryota > Metazoa > Chordata > Mammalia > Rodentia > Octodontidae > Tympanoctomys > Tympanoctomys barrerae. The sequence continues at coordinate 9,541 of NDGN011515572.1, forward strand.
AGCATTCAGATCTCTGTGAAGTAATACACTGGAGAAAGCTTGGAGAGGCTCCTGGCCTCTGCTCTTCCCAACTTTGGAGTCAATAACGTCCTGTGGATATCTTCCAACTGGCTGAAGTTGGGTGATTTACCCCAAAGGAATTGTCAAATACTGCAAATTAAGGGTGGCTTCTCCCTGCTCCAGGGAACAGCTCCTTAATCTCTGATCAGCACCCCCAAAAGCTGCAGAGTTAGGATCTCAGTGAACCAGGCTAACACAGCCAGCCACATGGCGAACAGCTTCAGCCATTTTCTGGGCTGCCGATAGAGTGCAAATCCAAGCTAAAGCACTCAGAGTAATTGGGAAGCCCATTTGCTGCAGCTGCCATATCAATGACACATCAACAAGTAATACGACAACTGTCAATTTGTGTCACACTCAAGTTATTGGTAGAAATGAAAGCCAAACCACAAAGAGTTGAGAACTTGTGATGTCAAACAGTGCACCTCATTGTACACCCTAGGTCCAGAATTCTAAGAATTAAAGGAGAGATACGTTTAAAACAATGAACCAAAGGAAAAACATTCAGAAAAACATATGCTAGCATTTATAATGCTGTTGCGACAAGCTATACATGGGAGTATATCTGGCAAAATTTCTGAGAACTTTATTATATGTATGTATCTGGATTATTTTCTGGCTAGGGATACTAATATAACAGTAATATAATTTATGTTCCTTTTTTAGATTTTCTGATTTAGTAATCTCCATGTTTCTTACCTCGTACATTACATTAATTTCATTTCCACAATAGTTGTTTAGAAGAATGTAAAACCATACTTGGCTTCTGCCTCCTTTGGATTGGAGTGGCCCCTCTCTCCCCGTTCCCCAATAAAAGTTTAGCCTCTTTATGGTGTGGCTCTCTTACAATATTGGTAAGTTTGAAAATATTATGCTGTGGTGGTGCACACCTAAAATCCCAAGTACTTGGAAGTTGAGGTAGGAGGACAGCAAATCTGATGCTGATCTGGGTAATTTAGACCATGGGCAACTTAGATGCTAATCCAGAAAATGAAATAAAAAGAGCTGTGGATGTAGCTCAATTATAGGGATGGCTTCCATCCCAGGACAGCAAAAACAAAGACAAAGCAAAAACTTGCAAGTTAGGAGGCATTGTATTTGATTACAAATAATTATATAATTTTATATATAATACA